>MU722317.1:0-31316 GCA_026770625.1 Nicotiana glauca
CTTCGGTCTGCGGATGCTGCAGATATACCTCGAAGTCTCCGTATGTCTCCTCGCCTCAAGGATAGTGCGCCTGAGCAAAGGTACCTGGATGATTTGCACATGAAAAACATGCGCAGGAAGGGCATGAGTACACCACAATGGTACTCAGTAAGTGCCAAGCCTAACCTCGGTTGGGTAGTGACGAGGAAAGGTCAGGGCCCTACTGAGGTAAAAGTAATATAGTAACAATAATTAACAGGATGGAAGTCTGACACAAATTAATAAATGCGGCAGTGTAATAAGGCAAAACAACGAACAAGGATAACTGCGAGGATAAAGTAGAAACACAAGTAAACACAGCTAAATTTCAAAATACCAACGAGGATCACCCAGGATACCGTCCTGTAGCCCTTTCCTCAACTGTTCAATGGACCTCTCGGGATACCGTCTCGTAGTCCAGCTCTCATATCAATATCGAGGATCTCCCGGGATACCGTCCTATAGTCCAATCATCAATGTGCAGGGGATCTCCCGGGATACCGTCCCGTAGTCCCAAAATAAAAGTGTAGGGGGATTTCCCGGGATACCGTCCCGTAGTCCCAAAATAAAAGTGCAGGGGGATCTCCCGGGATACCGTCCCATAGTCCAATCATCAATGTGTAGGGGATCTCCCGGGATACCATCCCGTAGTCCCAAAATAAAAGTGTAGGGGGATCTCCCGGGATACCGTCCCATAGTCCCACAATAAAAGTGCAGGGGGATCTCCCGAGAATCGAACCCGTAGTCCCAAAGTAAACAAACAAGGGGGGAGCTACCGGAATTCCACATCCGTAGTCCCAATGTAAATGCGCAATCACAGCCAGAAACAAACCAAGGGATAAGTACGAGACGCGGAGTAGCAGATAGAACTAGCCTAGCATGCTTCACGTAGTACAATTAAACAACTTAAGCAATTAGGCAATTAAGTCAGTTAGACATGCTTTCCTAGTCTAGCACAAGTAATAAGCTTCAAGTAAGATAAGGCAAATAAGAAGGAAAGTTAAATATTAACAACTTAAGTAAAACCGGATTTTCATCAATCGGCTCAAGTACCCGCTCGTCACCTCGTATACAAGGCACTCAAATATCAAGAACAATTCCTAAGGGGGAAGGTCCCCCACACAAAGTTAGACAAGCTACTTACCTCGAACCGACTCAATATCAACAGAAACCACGCCTTTTCCACGAGTATCCGACTCCAAATGGCCCAAATCTATTTAATTCAATTACATATCGTAAATAATATTGCAAACAACTGATTCCACTATTAAAATTAAAGCTAGGGCACAAAAATAGGTAAAATGACCAAAATGCCCCTTCAGCCAACATCTCGGAATCGAATAATTTTTACATTTTCAGAACTCACGTACTCTCACGAGTCTAACCATATAAAAATCTCCCAAATCGGAGGTCAAATGCCCCCTCAAAACCCAATAGTTCGGTCTATGAAGTTTTACCCCAAATTTACCAAGTTTTGATCCTAAATTCGAATTCAAATGATGTATTTAGCTATATAATGATGAAATATAATGAAAAGGGATCAAATAAACATTACCCAATGATTTTCTCTTCAACTCCACTCGAAATTGCCTTCTCTCGTGCTCACATTGAGTTTTTCTAACTTATGAGATTAAACCCTCGAAGTTGATATTTCTGTCCAGACATTTCCGCTTCTGTGGACAAGGGACCGCTTCTGCGGTCCCGCATATGCGGACAAAGTGCCGCTTCTGCGGCTTCCACTTACCATACCATTTTCCGCTTCTGCGGTCTATGGATCGCTGAAGCGATACCGCTTCTGCGGAAGTTCGTCCGCTTATGCGGACCTGACCTTAAGCCCACGCCTCGCTTCTACAGCTGCCTAGCCGCTTCTGCGGTTACCAAGCCCCAGAAGCGAAAATACCAGAAGCCTGTTGCAAATTTTTCCTTCCAACTCCATAACTTGCCCGTTGAGCATCCGAAACACACCCGAGGCCCCCGGGACCTCAACCAAAAGCACCTATACCACCTAATACCTCATTCAAACTTGTACCAATCTTTAAACACCTAAAACAACACCGGAAATCCAATTAAATCAAAGATTCAAGCCTAAGAACTTCAAATTCCAACAAAACACGCTTTTGATCAAAAACCTAACCGAACCTCGCCCGAATGACCTAAAATTTTGCACACACATCCCAAATGACATGACGGAGCTACAGCAACTTCCAAAATCCAAATCCAACCCTCGGATCAAAAACTCGCTATCGGATCAGAAACTTCAAAAATTCGAACTTCGGCATTTCAAGCCTAAATGAGCTACGACCCTCCAAAATACATTCCGAACATGCTCCCAACCCCGAAATCACCTAACGGAGCTAACAGAACCATCAAATTTCCATTCTGAGGTCGTCTTCACACTGTTCTGAATACAGATCATTTTTCAACTCTTAAGCTCTCATTTAGGGACTAAGTGTCCCAAAACACTCCGAATCCTAACACCGAATGTCCCGGCAAACCAAAATAGTAGAAATGAACTTAGGGGAAGCAGTTAATGGGGGATTGAGGCGTAAATTCTAAAAACGACCGGCCGGGTCGTTACATCTGTGACACTTTAACTTGATGTTGAATGCTTTCTATTAAGTCTGATTTTGCTTTGGTCGTGCCTATTTATTGGTACCGTGAATCTGATCCTAAATTGTTTGATATAGTATTAGTGGAATGAATTGTTTTAAGTTTTCGAGATCAAATGAGGTGCGCTATGCCAAATAAAAATGGCAATTGCAAGGCCCTCGTTTTAATTAATCTTGCTTATCCTTAGAACTCGAGGCGTGCCATTTAGCAAATTTCATGGCCCTCGCAAAGTCCAAACGCGTAGTTGCTTTAGGCGTGTGTTTAATAAATCTACCTTCTTAAACTCGGGTGCACATTTATGTGACCTAAATCCAAATCCCAACGAAGTTAAAATATGTCAAAAATCGCGGGTGCATTTATGGACGTGGTTCGAGACGTGTTTTAACAACATTGCAATCTTCTTTAAAAAATATGAATAAAAGCGGTTAAAAAGTTAAAATTTGCACATAGGTTCACAATTGTATAAAATTAGATAATTAAGCAGGATATGACAGTTGAGTGACCGTGCTAGAACCACGGAACCCGGGAATGCCTAACACCTTCTCCCTGGTTAACAAAATTCCTTACCCGGATTTTTGATTCGCGGACTGATAAACAGAGTCATTCTTTTCCTCGATTCGGGATTTTAAATCGGTGACTTGGGACACCATAAATCTCCCAAGTGGTGACTCTGAATCTCTTAATAAATGAATCCTGTTTCAATTGTCCTTTAATTGGAAAAAACTCCCTTTATTATACCCTTTATGGGGGTGTAGTAGAAAAAGGAGGTGTGACAGCTCTGGCGACTCTGCTGGAGAGTTTTCGGGCCTTTTGTACTACTCTTGCCTCTGTTTTCTTCTCTTTTTAATTAATAAGCATCTAAGTCCTTATCTATGCATGTTATACTCTTGTGTTCTATTTTAGCTATGTTGTGTGCACATAAGTGGCATAAGTTAACTTTGCTGGATTTCTTTTTGCATTTATTCGAAAAAAATTCTTTTTATGATGCCAAAAGATGGAAGAAAAATTGAAAGAGAGAAACAGGTTCTCAGGGGGAATATAGTAATCTGTAGGGGGATCATACTTCAATTCTAAGTATGTCATTATCAAAAAGTAAAAAATTAATAAGTTATGTGCCTTTGTGTTTTGATGATCAAACAAACTTCATATGAAAAACGGATAGGGAACCTGATACGAAGGCTCTATGTGCTCACAACAAAAAGTCATATTTCTAGCACAAGTTCCAATGATATCAGTCAAGGGAACAACAGAGGGAATATATGGCTATCAGTTTCTCCGTTCACAATACAAGTCAACTCTTTATAGTTGTTAAAGCTGCTGCATTGCAGATGCAACAGGGTAAAAGTCACTGTCGAAGCATATTTTGTATAGGATACTTGTTTGCATCATCATAGTGACCTCACTTATATATTATCAACATGAGGCAAGGGATTACATACCCTATAAAAAACCCTAAAATAAAATTCACTCTCAAGTGTGCGGATGGCTTCATTTATTCCAAGGCTTGAAGAACAAAGTAGCAACAGAACAAAGGACCAGATACCACCATTGAGTACATTGTGTGTCATTAGTATTATTGTATCTTTGTTAATGTTATTCACTTATAATTCCTACTCGACTTATTTAGAAGCATCTTGTAGGATATCTTTGTAAACCATAAATCGTGTGTTTGTGTTTGACTAGAGTTAGTCAAAGTGGTTAGCTTTGTAATAGAGTTTTTACAAAGAGGCTTGCAATATAGTTATTGAAAGTAGGTGAGGGATTAAGAGTTTAATTCCTAGGTTACAATAGGTTGTAATCTAAAGTTGCTCGGTTAATGAAATTGAAATCCTACAAGTGTAGGTTGTGATATTTAATCCGGCGAGCTGAGAGTTTTTCATGTAAAATATTGTTACGTTATTTACTTACCGCTATGTGTGTTATGTGGGATACAAAACCGGATTCTCTATACAATTTGATGGACTCTTTATTTACATCATACCATTATCCAAATCAGCAATATAAGTTGAAGACTTCAAGTGATTAGCACAACATGTTAAATATAAGTCTAAGTTTCAATGATGACAACCTATTTATATTGATTGCAGAAATAAAGGTATCAACAAAAGGAAAAGGAAAGAAAGTTGTCAAACAGAAAGAAGCTGCTGATATCTAAACCAAAGCAGATGATGCTGAATCAAAGGAGTTGATGATGTAAACTAAATGAGATGATGCTGAATCAAACGACAAGAAGCCATCAAAAAGGAAACCAAATCTTACGTGCCCTCTCAATCCTAATCGAAGGAGATCAAGACTATCAAACAAGGAAATATATCAACGAAAAATAAAAAAATATCCAACATCTTCAATCAACAAAGTTGAAGGCTCAAATCTCTCCATAAAATAAGGACGTGACAAGGGAAGTCATGAACGAATCCATCCCATCTCAAGTGCAAGATTTGAGAGGCCATCATTGGGTCAAATCTCTTAGAGGATTTTGTGCCTCAATCAGACAAATTGCAACGGCTCTCAAACTCTCCTATAAGAAGCCTTCTCGGTTGATAAACAAGACTTGTGCAACTACAAACATTGTCTTCTAAGTCTCTTGTACTTTCAATTGGTATCAGATCAAGGCTCAGAAACTTTCTTAACAGCTAGTGAGGAAAAGATCATGAGATCGAACACAGTCTTTGGTACATTATGTCAAGAAGGAACCTCTCAAGTACGACCACCATATTTTAACGGACAACACTTTTCTCATTGGAATGTGCGTATGGAAACATACACCATATCATACGACATCAATGTCTGACGGGTTATCAAAAAGGGAAATCTTCCAATTTCCCCAAAGAAAGATGAGAATCGCCAAGTCATAGTATCAACTGATCCACTTGATTTGGATGATTACACTAATGAGCAAGCTGCTATCATAACTTTGAATGCTAAAGAAAAAAATCTACTATGCAATGCAATAAGTGGTGAAGAGTATGAAAATATCTCAAGCTGTGAAATTACTAAGGAAATGTGGGATAAATTGGAGGTCACATATGAAGGAACCAACAAGGTAAAAGAAACAAGGATAAATCCTCTAATTCGTAAGTATGAGCTATTTCAAATGAAGGATGGAGAATCTACAGAGGAAATGTTTCCAGGTCCAGCAAAATTCTTGGAGATCTAAAATCATTTGGTATAACAATAAAAGTGGAGAACAAGTTAGAAAAATTCTTAGAAGTCTACCCACGATTTGGAAGCCTAAGGTCATTGCTCTCGAGTGTTAGGATCTTGGCAAAATATCCTATGATGAACTTAGAGGTGATCTAATTTCCTTTGAGAAAACTCACTTGGATAGGAAAATTCAACAAGAAAAGAATAAGGGAGTTGCTTTTAAGGCAACTGTAGCTGAACCAGAAAATGAAGAGGAAGTCAGAAAGAATTTGTTATAAACTTCAAGAATTTGTTGATATTGCTATTGCATATTTTGAAAGAGTCCTAAATGAAGTCAGAAAGATCAAAAGAGAAAAGAAAGATTGGCCTTTGAAGCTGGAAGTGTGTAAAATTGAGCATGATATGCTTCAAGATGAAGTAAATGAACTTCAACTTTGACTGATGGACTGCAAAATCCACCAGTCATAGTTTTGTCAAATCAAACCAAACTGCTCCTCACAATCCTAAAAAATCTCATGTATGTACCTTTTGTGGTGACAATGGTTACAATACTAACCAATGCAAGAACAAAATTAGAGCAGAAAGAGGCTCTGAAAATCCCAATAATCCATCATGTTTTTATTGTGGTAAACATGGTCAAACCTCTAATCGCTGCAGGTTCAAGGATAATAGGAGATGGGTCTGGCGACCTAAATCTTCTATTCATATTAACACTCAGAAACCTAACCTTTCAGGAACCAAGCAGGCTTGGGTACCTAAAAACAAGTAATTTTGTTTTTGTAGGAGCACTGCAAGAAGAATCGAAAAGGAAAATGGTATCTCGATAGCGAGTGTTCATGACATATGACTTGTGACAAACAACTGTTCAAAATAGTTACCAAACTAGATGGAGGAACATTCACTTTTGGAGATAAAACAAAAGGTAATGTAATTGGAGTTGGAAAAGTTCCTCTGAGGTCCACATGTGATGTACAAGAAGTATACCTAGTTGATGAACTCGGCTAAAATCTTCTTAGTATCAGTAAACTATGTGATAATGAATATGAGGTTCGTTTTAAGAAACACAGTTGGTTTATAGAAGACGAATCAGGTAAGGTCATTCTCTCAGGTAATAGAGATAGGAATGTATATACTATTAGCAATATGGATAATCTTGGGAATCAAATTTGTTTTGCTTCTATTATTGATTATCTTTGGGTCTGGCATAGTAAACTTGGTCATGCTAGCATGCACACTATTCAAAAACTTTCTAAACATGATCTTGTCATTGGTCTTCCAAACTAGATTTTTCAAAAGATCATATTTGCGATGCATGTCAACTAGGAAAACAAACTTGCTCATCTTTCAAAATCAAAAATATTATTTCTACCTCTAAACCTCTTCAACTATTGCATATGGATTTATTTGGTCCAACTAGAACTGCTAGTATAGGTGGTAGGAAATATTCTTTTGTTATTGTGGATGATTTTTTTAGATTTACATGGGTTATGTTTTTAAGACGTAAGGATGAAGCTCTAAGGAATTTTAAAGTATTTTGTATGAAGGTTCAACGAGAAAAGGGATACAATATATTTCCACTATCAGAAGTGATCATTGAGTAGAATTTAGAAGCGGAGCTTTTGAATTTTTTTGCAATGATCAGGAAATCTCTCTCAACTTCTCTTCACCTAGGTCACCACAACAGAATAGAGTGGTAGAACGTAAAAATATAACTTTATAGGACATGGAAAAAACCATGATTGTGGAGAATTCTCTACCTCAACATTTCTGGGCAAAAGCTGTAAGCACAACATGTCATATCATCAACAGGTGTCTGATTCGACCAATCCTTAAAAGAACTCCATATGAACTATGGAATGGTAAGAAACCCAACATCAACTGTTTTCACCCTTTTGGATGCAAATGTTTCATTCACAACAATAGAAAGGATAATCTGGGTAAGTTTGATCCTAAAAGTGATGAAGGTATATTTCTTGGATACTCTCCCTCAAGTAGAGCATATAAGGTTTATAATAAAAGAACCTTATACATTCAAGAAACAATTCATGTTGTTTTCGTTGATACTAACCCTCGCTTACGGAATGAAAAACTTCATGAAGATGAGGAAATTTCTATTGTCCCTAAATCTGTTGTTGTAGGAAAAGATCAGCAAAATGAGTCTTCTGGTCAGCAGACTCAATCAACTGAAGAGCATATTAAAGATCACGAACCTTCCCAAATAGATCAATCTATTAATATGGAAAGAGAACCTTCCTCAAACACTCAAAATTAATGGAAAAGTGATGGCTATCCTCACAAATTCATTATCGGAGACCCACAAAAATGAATCACTACTAGAAGATCCCAAAAGCTCAAATCACATGTGGCTCTAATTTCTCAACTTGAGCCAAAGAAAGTGGATAAAGCACTGAACGATGTTCACTAGATCAAAGTAATGAAAGATGAACTTGATTAGTTTGAAAGAAATAAAGTGTGGGAACTGGTTCCAAAACCTTCAAACTCCTCTATTGTAGGAACAAAATAGGTGTTCAGGAATAAATTGAATGAATCTGGACAAGTAGTTCGAAATAAAGCAAGGTTGTTGTGCAAGGATACTCTCAGCAAGAAAAAATCGACTATGATGAAACCTTCACACCTGTAGCAAGATTGGAATCTATTTAAATATTACTTGCCTTTTCCGCTCATAAAGGATTCAAACTGTTTCAAATGGATGTAAAAATTATGTTTCTAAACAGCTATATCTCTAAAGAAGTATATGTGAAGAAACCTCCTAGATTTGTAAATGTCACTCTCTCAAATCATGTATACAAGCTGGCTAAAGCTCTATACGGACTCAAGCAAGCCCCTCATGCCTGGTATGAAAGGTTTAGCTCTTTCCTTTGAAATCAAGGTTTCAAACGAGGTAAAATAGATACAACTATGTTCATTAAGCATTCAAGTTCAGGTAATCTTATTACTCAAATTTATGTTGATGACATTATTTTTGGTAGTCCTAACTCTGTTCTATACGAAGAATTTATTTTTTCTATGAAAGAAAAATTTGAAATAAGCATGATGGGAGAACTAACTTTCTTTCTTGGATTGCAAATCAAACTGTCTCCTAAAGAGATCTTCATTAGCTAAACCAAGTACACCAAGGAACTTATAAAGAAGTTTGGCATGGAGAATGCTAAGTCTACTGGAACTCCAATGAGTCCAACAACGATGCTTGATGAAGACACCAATGGAAAAGTGTTAATGAAACTATGTATAGAGAAATGATTGGATCCTTATTATATCTCACTGTTAGTCGATCAAATATTATGTTCAGTATTTGCAAGTGTGCAAGATTTCAGTAGGCTCCTAAGGAAACCCATCTTACTGTTGTTAAATACATTATAAGACACCTCATTGGTACCTCTGAACTAGGATTATGGTATACGCATTCTAATAATTTTTCTTTAAGAGTATTTTTATATGCAGATTTTGCAGGTGATAAGATCGATAGGAAAAGTATCCAGTGGCACATGTCATCTTGGGAAATGCACTAGTTTCTTGGCCTACCAATAAATAAAATTGTATTGCCTTATCAACAACTGAAGCAGAATATTTAGTTGTTGGAAGTTGTGGTACAGAAGTTCTGTGGATAATGGATCAATGTCACGACCGAAAATTCATTAGTTGTGATGGCACCTAATCCAACCCACTAGGTAAGCCAATTAAAAAATTATACATTTCCAATTAACTTAACAAAATAATTAATGTCACGACCCAAACTGATAGGCCGCAACGGGCACCCAGTACCTTACTAAACTGAGTACCTATGTAACTATCTTTCGTGTCATATTATCATAGGTAAATGAACCGGAGAGGCTATCGTGGGATAGGTAGAGTAAACCACGGGGAAATACTCGACATTGAATGATCCAACATGTAACCCAAACTTATACATATAATATACGGGCCAATAAAACCGGCATGATCCTTTATATACTCAAAACATAGGCCGACAAGGCCATACAGGAATCCATATACATGTCCTATGTCTACAAGCCTCTAAGAATATATAATATCATAAAGGTCGGAAGAGAGCCCCGCCATACCAATCAATGCATGTACTAATCATACTGATCAAATAAGCAACTCTGGAGCAAATGGAGCACACTGATAACTTCCGTTGAGCTTATAGCCTACTTGGAGGAAGTTCGACCTGCCTATCGGGACCTGGGGGCATGAAATGCAGCATCCCCAGGCAAAAAGAATGTTAGTAAAAATAATGTATCGATTATATAAGGGATGAAAATCAGTAAACAATAGACATGAGAGAAACATGGAGTAAAAGACTCGACATGCATGTCTGAATAACTCTGTGAATCCTTTAATATTTAAAATGTCATACATATATATATAAATGTTAGACCATGCATGGGTATATGCGTTCATAACATCATTAGGACTCTGAGGGCATCCCATCATATCATCTCGGTCACTGTGGGCAATCAACGTATACCAGCTGATCAGGTGGTGGTGCGTATATAACGCCGTAACCTTTTTTCATATCCCATATACATACATATATATACATACATACATACATACACACACACACACACACACACATATATATATATATATATATTATATATATATATATATATATATATATATATATATATATATATATATATATATAACGTCATCCGGTCATGGGTTAATGTACACGAATGCAATGCATGAGAAGTACGTTAATAAAATCTCTTGGAATGTTATAAGACCATTATGCCTTTGAGTAATATCATAAAGTAAATTTTTTTTTCAACTTGCGTATTTTTCTAAGAACCATGAATAGATGATAGAATAATATGACACATGGGGAATCAAGAACATAAACATCTCTAGTATTTCTACGAATAGAGCCATTTATGGAAATTGCATATTTGCTCATTTCGTTTATATCTTATAGATCATGCCAAAAAAAAAAGAAGGGATAACCTTAACATACCTAAGTCGATTCTCTTGACAATTCCTTTAATATACGTCAATTGCAACAAATCACATAACGGCAAGATCGGAGTAGAGAAAAATTTGCATGATATTCTTGAGAAAGATTGTACCGTGCTTTCTTAGAATTGTATCTCACACATAATCGGATCTTGTACGAAGTTTGCTGAAGCTCACCCGTCATTTAACGAATATGACCATCTTCAATCTTGAGATTTTAAAGAAGTCTACCCAACGTTGTAGTTCAATAATTAAAGTGGGAAGAATGCCTCTCCAAGTTATATTATAATCTAAGAGACCAAGCAATGGAAACAACCAAGAATTCCATACGTGTTTTTGTAGGAATTTGGTAAGAACTTTGAAAGAAATCACGTTGCTCACTTTTCAAAAGCTCACATCTGATTGTATTGAAACTATTAGAAGGGGAGTGTCTTATAATTAATCATGTTAGGTTGCCCCCTATCTAAAATGACTAAGAGTCATTGTTTAAGAAGTGACTTGTTGCCGCATTTTACTTTAGTCTTTATCCAAACACTTCAATTAATCCACCACTAATTATTAATTAACTAGGTAATGTCCCATTACCCAATAATTAACTAATTACCCACATAATTAAGAATTATTTTCTCTTACTTAAAATACTACTCATGGTCATGTGGTACCTTGTATGATACCAGTCCATAAATACCGAGTATTTTAGCTCGGGCTGTACGAAATTCATTTTTTCGATTTGCTTACCTCTTACCTTCACGAATTTACTGGTCACTTGTTTGAAATAGCATACTGCTTATAATCTCAAAATAATCTCATTCCTGAACTTTACATCGATTAACTTACGACGAAACTTTAACTTACGAAAATGCGAGATATAACAATTAAACAAATGAAGTATCAAAATCTTATACATTTCCCAAAGAATGGTAATACAAATCATGAGCTTCTAAGAATAGAGTTTACAAATGTCATATGAACTGAATACACTTTTTGTTTGAATAGTACATAAACAGATTTTTAGAATCTACGGCTACCATGAAGAAGAGGAAGCTACAATAAGGACGCATGTACATCTTCCAATCCAGATCCCACCGAACACAGCAGCATAAGCATCTGAAATCTGCATGTAATATGCATGTTGTGTAGTATGAGTACAACTAACCCCATGTAATCAATAAGTAACAAACCTAACCTTACGTTGAAAGTAGTGACAAGCTGGAACATGGTTGGGTCCAACACCAATAGCCAATCAACAATTTATAACAATGTAGAGCATGTATAGTAATGAAGCAATTCAGAAGTAAATGCTAAGTTTTTTCACAATTTTCCAAAAACAGTTCCACTTTTCAACAATAAAAGTGAAAACCAAAATCCTTTATCGAAATCGTCGAAAAAGTATGAGATAGTTTGAAAATTATAATTTTTTCGAAATCATTTTCACAATGGATAAGATGCTTTATTTTCTTTCCAGATAGCAAGTATGAAATACCCCTCTATGACCACATATCAATATGTGTAAAAAGTCATAAATCATGTGATACCGTACAACATGAGGAAAAATGTATCTCTATGCTTGTATGTCATATGTGCATGCCAATGCCATGTATCTCAGAGTACTCAATATCACAACCTCACACTTTCCACTCATCATGCTCAACCACTCGATACTGTATATGGCCCATACGGCCCAGGGAAATCCATCCCGGAACATATATAATAATGACAATAAGTCAACCAATACTGAGGAAAAAGGGAAATCCAACCTTGTGGAAAAATTCATCTCTAGATATTAAGTACTTCAGACAAATTCATCCCTCAATAGTATCATCCGCACTTACTGAGGGTGTGTTACAGACTCCGGATGGGTTCCTTCAGCCTAAGCGCTATAATCTGTACGGACAACTCACATGCTATAGTATCAATATCAGAATCCGCACAGACAACTCATGTGTTACACATACAACTCACGTGTTGCACGTACAACTCACTTGCTATAGTATCAATACCCCACACTCAGGCCCTCGACCTCACTCAGTCATCAATCTCTCCAGTCTCACTCACATGCTCACAATGTCATGAAATTAACCCGATAACAATGATATGATGCGTCAATAAATAATAACTGAGACTGAGATATGATATGAATGCATAAATATGACTAAGTACGAAATATCAATAAAATCAGTGGGATGACAACAAGTAACGATCCCTATGGGTCCTAATAATATCAACATAAAGTATAAACATGATATCTAGCATGATTGACAGTTCAGTTACTTTATCCCATGGTGAAAACATAGATAGTAACACAATAGGACCACTAAACAGTGCCATGAAAACAACAGTCACAATTCACAGGGTAAACGCCCACACGCCCGTCACCTAGCATGTGCGTCACCTTAATACCAATCACACAACATGTACTTTGGTGTTTCATACTCTCAGCACTAAGTTTAGAAGAGTTACTTACCAACACCGAGCAAGCCAAGCGATGCTCCAAAAATTCCATCACGCACGTAACGACCTCTGAACGGCTCAAAACTAGCCAAAAGCAACTCAAATACATCAGATAAAGCCCAAGGAAGCAATTACAAATTATAAAGATCGAATGCTACATCAAATCCCAAATTCGGCATAAAATCACACCTGGGCCCACGCCTCGAAACTCGACAAAACTCACAAAAACTCGACGACCCATGATGACTAGCCCTTTTGCACCTGCGGATATCCCCTGCTTCTGCGCACACACATGTGCGCCAACAACCTTTACTTCTGCGGCTCCACTATCTCTTCTGCGACCAGCACACCTGTGCAAACCAGCCACAAGTGCGGTCACACCAGAACCAACACTAATAAACCTTAGCCAAAATTTCCAAAATTCTCTGAAATCAATCTAAAACATGCCCGAGCCCCTTGGGACCACGTAAAAACATAACAACAAGTCCCATAACATAATACAGACCTACCCGAGGCCTCAAAACACACATAATAACATCAAAATGATGAATCAGACCTTAATTCAAAATCGATGAACTTGAAACTCCAAACTTCCACAACCGATGCCGAAACCTATCAAATCACGTCCGATTGATCTCAAATTTTGCACACAAGTCACATTTGATAGTAAAGACCTGCTCCAACTTTCGAAATTGAAATCCGACCCTGATATCAAAATGTCACTTCCGGTCGAACTCTCCAAAATTCCAACTTTAGCCATTTCAAGCCAAATTCTACTACGGACCTCCAAATCACGATCCGGATGCGCTCATAAGTCCAAAATTACCCAACGAAGCTAACGCAACCATCAGAAATCCCATCCAAGGTCAATTACTACAAAGTCAAACTTCATCAAACCTTATAAATTTAAAGCTTCAAGTTGAAAATTATTCTTCTAAATCAGTTTCGAATACCTTGAAAACCAAATACGACTATTCTCATAAGTCCTAATGCATCATATAGAGCTACTCATGCCGTCAAACAACCGAGTGAAGTGCACATGCTCAAAACGACCAGTCGGGTCGTTCCATCCTCCCCCATTTAAACATACGTTCGTCATCGAACATGCCAAGAGTTGTTCCAAAAGCCATCAAATCACCGTGTAACCTTACCATGCACATACTTGGAGGTGATCCCAAGCCACCCTATCCCATGTAGGTCTGATAACACAACATAACTGAAATTTTATTATCAACCTATCCCATAAGCCTTAGAACTAATTTTTCACATCCGAAATTTTCCATAAAATCAGAATCTCGCATCTACACACTGTATAAGTATAAACACGCCGTATCAAGCCATATCCATAACTCAATATATAATCACATAATATATTGCCTAACTCTAATACTCATAGCGATAATTTTCCAATCACAGTAGCTGCTCAAAACAATCTAATACCGGCAATAAACCCCACACTAAACAAAGCCTCGTTCTAAAACCTCTGTACACTACCAATGATGAAAGAAACATGCAGAACTCACAACCAGTCTTCAGATTAACAAGTTGTGGAACTCCCTCTCCTTCGATAGGAACTATAGCAAATTTCTAATCCGATCAGCAACAATATCCTTTCAACTATTTGTAATCAATTCAGATAGTATCTATTCTAGGCCCAATGACCCCATCTCATCCAACATGGCCACTCTAGTGACATAACACAACAATATAATCTAAAGCGACAACCTGTGCAATCCGTGCACCAATAAGCAACATTCTAAATGTACTCAAACATGGAATGTGACATAAATTAAGAGAACCGTCCCACAAGCTCAACGGGTATCACCATAACGCAAATGCTAAGAACCTATCACACACTGCAGAACCAAAACACACGAATCTAACACAAAGGATCATACCTCTATATAACTCCGCTACAATGCGTGGCCCCATCCAAATACTAGTCCATATTATATACCTCGAGCCACCCTGCTCAAAATCCATAACCAATATCGAAATTCGATATCAAGTACCTAAAGTGCATTACCATAACCACTGAGAGCAAATAACACAATGTCACAATCCGAAAAGAACATAATCAATACGCAATCAATCACGCAATACACAAATACTCATCTTGTCAAATTTCCGCTATAAAGTCCAAATAGAACCGCACCATGTGTGCATATAACCAACGAATCACAACTCCTCGTAACATAGAAGGATAGCTCATAGATCATTTCAAAACACGAATAAGTTCAACAACAACTGAATGGAATATCCCTCAACAATAGGAGCTCAAAGTCAACAAATCTGACCCGGTGCAAAACACACATCCATATTGGGCCTACCAATGAACCCTAAATCAACTCCTGTCACCCACAATAGATAATAACCCTCCGAAAGTCCACAATGACTGAACCACAACGCATACTATCCTTCGATTGACCTACTCATGAGAACTTCAGTCTCCAAATCCATAGCACATACGAATTACCGTATCTGATCCCAACTCATTCGCCCGAATATCTAATACGTCTCAAATACATAATCATCCCATTAGGAATACTTCTATAAGTCTTCTGTTCCACAAAGAAAAATTTGAATATCAACAGTCGATCAACTAGGCAAGTACCACAATACCCATGAAGAACCCATAAATCAAAACACATTATCCCTTCTGAGATGTATACTCTCATCAAGCCGTACCAAATATTAGTATCATCTACCTAGTCATATAAAACCGTCCATGTTGCCTAAGAATTCATGTATTCTTTTCAAAATTGAACAGTGACCTTACACATGCAAATCTCAATCCTACACAATACACCGCATATACCATGCCATCATATGAAAAATACGAGAACTTCGTAATCCACCCTGGGTCATAAGAAATTACATACTCAATCAGCCAAGAACTTTCCATTTGATCCCATCCAGGAGAAAATCGCTATAAATCACGTGCTCCTCGCTCCAGTAGGAAATATACATCTCTAACTGTGGTAAAAACTGTCAAGAACTCCCCGAATCCCATTTGCACAAAACCAAACCGTAAGGATTGAATCCCTCTAACTCAACCAAGTTTCACAGGTCACCAAAAACCCAAGAGCATTGCCATGAAACACATGTAGAAACCCACCATATCATAAGCACCCAAATAACCGATCATATCCATAACCATGCCGATCCAATCTACTACCAAACTGTACTATTTCTCCGAGTTCCTCTTGAATTACCTTCAAATTGATACTTTTCCTCGTCATAATACCATAATCCTCAACCAAGACTCACCATACGAGATCCTAGCATAAAACTACACTGCCCTAAGGCTCATAAACTGTTGAAATGCTATCTTAAGCACCCCAAAAGTACCACAACCAAAATAGTCACTCTGAATAGACCTTCTATGAAATTAAAGTTGTTCATCTTAGCTTCCTGATACTGAAAGTTAAAATTCATAATGATATAGAAATACTACGAGTCTTGACACAATCCAATGTGACTCTCAGCTTCTGGCCATATACAAATATGCAACATTCTCAATTGCCACGTATAAATCTTGAATTCATTAGAAACATTCTCGAGAGTCATCCACTCTACTCGATCTCAATAGCACCGCCCAAACAGACTGAATGACCTGTGTCCTATTTGCACCCCGATATCCTAAGAAGTAATTCACACCTCTAAGCAAACGAGCAATTTTCTACTACATGAACACTACATCCTCTACAAATAACAACTCAATCATTCCATGATTTCCATACACCCATAGAGTGTAATACAACCCGTATCTAGAAATTCTTTTACTCGAGTCATCCTCGATCTCAACCTCTTTAAGCCATAACTAATTCACCAGTATACCTCAAACTGAAACCAATACAACCCATAATAGCACAATTAACCCGTCGATAGTAGACTCCCCCACTTGGATCAAAGCCAATGAATAAAGAATTTGATAACTTATAATACCCATACTCTGTTGCTGCCAAAATCCCGCACCAAAATTCAACTAAATCCTTCATCATCTCATGTAACACAAAGCATCTAATATCTAAAATCATATGCAAATCTCGCATTCACCCTTGTAACAGTCAAGGGAACTCTCATAAACGATCCAAACTCAAATTGTGACACATATAATTCACTAGTAAAAGAGAACTCACTACAAAAACCATAGGGATCACACAAACCTCAGTACATCCCGCAGGAGATAACCCACCTGCTTCGCCTCAAACTAACTTCTCTGTATACCTTTCCATAATTATAACTATTACGCAATCACTTAATCTTCCCGAGTCTGACTCATATCACGACATGAAAATCTACTTTACTTGTCTACTAAATAACATGAAAAGATCCTTTAACACACTGATAACTCGAGACTATACGTCAAATCACAATGGAATAAAGCACCCAATAGTTCTTTATACACCTCAAGTAAACCCTTCTTGTCACCTTCAAACCATATGAACACATCTCTCAGTCACATCATACTCATCACGTAGCCATCCAGCCTAAAATTCCACTAATAGGTATATTACCGGACATATCCAAAAGCACGTGCTCATATAATCAACACCTTTATGCTCAAGCTACAGTCAAAACCCGCTCTCGAGTCCTCAGGAATGGCCCATCATCAACACATAGAAATCACATCTCACACCTCATCCAGGGAATTACAAATCGTCTATGCACAGCTGATACTGAGCACTCAAGTGCGCATACAAATGCGTGGAAGAAATTCAAAGGATTATGCTTCAAGCTAAATTAATGTCGCACGATAAGGAAAGAAAGATGTGAAGTATATCCTAAATACCGTGTAGCCTATTGAGGATAGGTATGGACGGCATCATACCAATACGCAGGACTCTACTAGACATTTGCTCATGACTTGTAGAACCTATAAACATAGATCTCTGATACCAATATATCACGACCCACAACCCACTAGTCGTGATGGAACCTAACCCAACCTGTTAGGTAAGCCAATTAACAATTATACATTTCCAATTAACTTAATAAAAATAATTAAACGAAGGAGGTATCTGAATCTTATACATTTTCCAAGGACTGGTAGTACAAATCATGAACTTCTAAGAATAAAGTTTACAAAGATGATATGAACTGAATACACCTTCTGTATGAAAATTACATAAACAGAGTTTAGAATCTACGGCTACCATGAACAAGAGGCAACTACAACAGAGACGCATGTACATCTTCCAATCCAGCTTCCATCGAACACAACAACATCAACATCTGATATTTGCACGCGATGTGCAGGAAGTGTAGTATGAGTACAACCGACCCCATGTACTCAATAAGTAACAAACCTAAACTTAGGATGAAAGTAGTGACGAGATGAAACATGGTCAGGTCCAACACCAATAGCAAATTAACAATTTATAACAATATAGAACATATAAATAAGGAATCAGTTCAGAAGTAAAATTCTCAGCTTCTTCATAATTTTCCCAAAATAGTTCCGCTTTTCAAGAATAACATTGAAAACCCAAATCCTTTACCGAAATCGTCGAGAAGGTATGAGAGAGTTCTCAAACTATAATTTTTCTAAAATACTTTTCACAATGGATAATATGCTTCATTTTATTTCCAGATAGCAACTGTGAAATACCCATATACGTCCACATATCAATGTGTGTAAAAAGTCATGAATGATGTGATATTGTACAGTATGGGGAAAATGCATCTCTATTCCTGTTTGTCATGTGTGCATGCCTATTCCATGTATCTCAGAGATAAATCATGTACTCACACTCTCAGAGTACTCAATCTCACTACCTCACACTTTCCACTCATCATGCTCAACCACTCGGTACTGTATATGGACCATACAGCCCATGAAAATCCATCCCGGAACATATACAACACTAACTATAAGTCACCCAGTACCGAGAAATAAGGGCAATCCAACCCTGTGGAGAAATCCATCTCTAGGTATTAAGTACTTCGGACAAATCCATGTCCAGGGAAATCCATCCCTCAATAGTATCATCCGCGCTCACTGAGGGTGTGTTACAGACTCCGGAAGGGCTCCTTCAGCCCAAGCTCTATAATCTGCACAGACAACTCACTTGCCATAGTATCAATATCAGAATCCATACACTCAGGCCCTCGGCCTCACTCAGTGATCAATCTCTCCAGTCTCATTCACGGACTCACAATGTCATGAAACTAGCTCGACAACAATGATATGATATGTCAATAAATAATAATTGAGACTGAGACATGATATGAATGCATGCATATGGCTGAGTACGAAATATCAATGAAATCAGTGAGATGACAGCAAGTAACAACTACTATGGTTCCTAACAATATTAACATAAAGTCTAAATATGATATCTAGCTTGATTGACAGCTTAGTTACTTTATCGCATGGTAAAAACACAGATACAACAAAATAGGACCAGTAAAAAGTGCCATGAAAACAATAGAGTCACAATTCATAGGTGCATGCCCACATGCCCGTCATCTAGCATGTACATCACCTCAATACGAATCACACAACACGTAATTTGGGATTTCATACCCTCAACACTAAGTTTAGAAGAGTTACTTATCTTGAACAAGCCAATTCCAACACCGAGGAAGCCAAACGATGCTCTAAAAATTCCATCACGCACCTAGCGACATCCGAACAGCTCAAAACTAGCCAAAAACAACTCAAATACATCAAATAAAGCCCAAGGAAGCAATTACAAATGATAGAGATCGACTCCTACATCAAATCCCAAATTCGGCCAAATATCACACCCGGACCCATGCCTCGAAACTCTACAAAACTCACAAAAATCCGATCAACCATTCAATTACGAGTCCAATCATACTACTTTCACTCAAATCCGACTCCAGATCGATGTTTAAAACTCAAAAATTTATATTATGAAACTTTAGGCCAAAACCTTCAATTCCTCTTTAAAATTCATCAACCAATTACCAAAAATGAAGAAAGATTCATGAAATGTAATTAAAACTGAGAAGAGAACACTTACCCCAATCCTTGTGATAAAATTTGCTTCAAAAATTGCCTCAATCCGAGTCCCACATCTCAAAATGTGAAGAAAGAACCAAAACCTCGATTTTATAACTCTGCCCAGCTATTGCGCATTGGTGGTTAAAATGTTGCATCTGCGACCTCCACTTCTGCGGATGATGCCTCACATCTGCGAAACCTATGGAGACTGGCCCTTTCGCACCTGCGGATATCCCCCGCTTCTGTGCACGCACAGGTGCGCCAACAACCATCGTTTTTATCCACTCTCCGCTTATGCGGCTCCACTATCACTTATGCGACCATTGCACATGTGCAAGTCAGCCGTAGGTGCGGTCACACCAGAACCAACAGTAATAAACCTTAGCCAAAATTTTCAAAATACTCCAAAATCAATCTGAAACATGTCCGAGCCCCTCGGGACCACGTCCAAATATACCAAAAAGTCTCATAAACAAACACGAATCTACCAGAGGCCTCAAAATACATATAACAATATTGAAACGACGAATCACGCCTCAATTCAAAATCGATGAACTTGAAATTTCAAACCTTCACAACCGATGTCGAAACCTATCAAATCACGTCCGATTGACCTCAAATTTTACACACAAGTCACTTTTGATATTACAGACCTGTCCCAACTTCCGGAATTGAAATCCGACCCCGATATCAAAAGGTCCACTTTCGGTCGAACTTGCCAAAATTCCAGCTTTCGTCATTTCAAGCCAAATTCTACTACGGACCTCCAAATTACGATCTGAATGCGCTCCTAAGTCCAAAATCACCCAAAGAAGCTAACAGAACCATTAGAAAATCCATCCGATGTTAATTACTAAAAAGTCAAACTTTGTCAAACCTTTCAAATATTAAAGCTTCTAGCTGAAAATCATTCTTATAAATCAGTTCTGAATAGCCTGAAAATCAAATCGACGGTTCACATCAGTCATAATGCATCATACGGAGCTACTCATTCCCTCAAACAACTGAGCAAAGTGCACATGCTCAAAATGACTGGTCGGGTCGTTACAATCAACTTCTCGACTACGATATATCTCTTACCTCTACTCATATATTTTGTGATAATACTAGTGTCATATGTTTGTCAAAAAATTATATGCATCATTCTATAGCAAAGCATATAGAAATCAAGCATTATTTTATTCGTGATCATGTTGCTAAAGGTAATATTGTATTAGAATTTATTAGCAGTGAATCTTAATTTGCTGATATTTTTACGAAACCTCTTTTAGAGAAAAGCTTTTGTTTACTACGGAAAAAGATTGGCATTGTGCCAAATTTTTAAAACAAATCTTAGGTATCTTTCTAAAATATTTTATTTCTTTTAGTATGAGTGTTTAACTTTAACTTGTTGTAAGTATCATTATTACTTTCCCATCTGTACCGCCGAAATATCCTTTCAGAAATGTCACTTCCGTTCTGAATCCGCCCTTTCCTTTAACCAAGACGGCTCTTTAATCTTTCCAATGCCCTGTTAAAAATCCTTTCTTCTTCTTTTCACTCCTCATTCTCTTCTAGCAAATTTTCTAACCATGGTAAAAAGAAATCTTTCCTCTTCCACTGTAACCAGACGAAGCAGAAGGTTTCAAAAAACCCTCAACCCTGAAGAAACTGTAGACATGGATCATCCATCGACTCAGATTTTTCAAAACAGACAATGAGAGCAGTGAATCTTCAAAAAAATTTCTCATTAGCCAGAAAAAGGCAGGAAAAATGCCCATGGAGCAAACCCCCAAAAAGCCTTTATGTCTGATAACCCTCCTGATATTGGTCCCAAGAATCAGAAGTTTAAACATCGTGTTTTGGCCCACATGATTGCCACTACTTTACTTCCCATACCTGAGTCCCTTAGCACTTTACCCACTAGAGATACGTGTGTCCTTTATTATCTTGTTAATAATAAAAGATTGGACTGTTTGTGTGGATTCGCCAATATATGCTTGAGAGTATCAGGGACATATCTTCTTCTGTTGCTTGTTTACCATATGGTCTTCTTATCTCACACATTCTTAAAGTTATGAAGGTAGACTTGACACCTTTCTCACCCAAGCGTATTACCAGTACTTATGATAAGACAACTTTTTCAATGATGGATTACACTTTGGGTGATGATGAATGGGTTAAGCGAGCTAAAGTTGAAATTGTAGTGCTAGTTGAAGATCATACCGCACAACAAGAATCTCAGTCGACTGGATCTCAAAATCTTCAGCAGATTCAGCAATATCTAGATGGGGTAAAACTACTGCTCATTGAGACAAAGGAACAGGTTGACAAGATTAGGAAGTCACTAAAGAGACATGTACAGATGTGGCCAAGCTTAGGATGGATATGAGAGCCACACGGAGGCAAGGAACCAGGTCATTCAACTCTATAAGAGAAAAGACGGATAAGCTTGTCAAAGATGTCAAAAATTCCTATGACTCCTTCTGAACCAAAGTGATCAATACCCTCAAGTATTTCCTAGGGAGAAGCTAATGCATATTTGTGTTAAAAATAATCTTTTTTGCTTTGCTTTTGCTTGCTTTTTGGTCTTTCAACTTATTTTTACTTAGGTTTGTATGAACCATCCTCTATGCCTCTGCTACATGCATTACTTTTGCTACTCTAACTAGTCTATTCTTATAAATATTACCTCCTATATTACTCGACCTGTATTTTTTCCCTTTTTGATTGATGTCAAAAGGGGAGAACAGTACAGAAGAGTAAAGCATCAACTCAGAGCAATGATAAGTACAAACTCACGGGAAGCATGCATAATGAAAAAGGGATGAAAGGCAAGTATACATGGTTTATATTTATCTACATTTATTTATTGTTTACTCTCTTTTTATTGTCATCATTAAAATGGGGGATATTGTTAAATTTAAATCTAAGTTTCAATGATGACAACCTATTTACATTGATTATAGAAATCAAGGTATTAACAAAAGGAAAGAAAGCTGTCAAGAAGCTATCAAAAGGAAAGAAGATAATGATGTTTAAACCAAATGAGACGATGTTGAATCAAAGGAGTTGATGATGTATAAAGCAAAGGAGATGATGCTGAATCAAATGGCAAGAAGCCATAAAAAAGGAAACCAAATCTATCGTGCCCTCTCAGTCTCAATCGAAGGAGATCAAGAGTATCAAACAAGGAAATACATCAAGTAAAGATCAAAGAATATCCGGCATCTTCAATTAGCAAAGTCGAAGGCTCAAATCTCTCCATAAAATAAGGACGTGACAAGAAAAGTCATGAACGAATCCAGCCTATCTCAAGACAAACTGCAACGGCTCTCAAACTCTCTTATAAGAAGTCTGCTAAGTTCATAAAGAAGACTTGCGCGACTATAAATATTATCTTCTAAGTCACTTTACTTCTTAGCATAAACATTGTATTCGTCAGTTTACTAGTGTCATAAAAGATAGGAAGAGTTAGAATACAAAAGAGTGTTGTGTCAACATTCAAAATATATAGCTGCTACATTCCGTTGGTGGTGAACGAGTTGAAACCATCATTGCTGTAATTATTTTCAAGATCTAAGAGAACCCTTGTGACCCAAGGAAAATTGGACGTAAGTACCACACCTGTACCGAACCAGTATAAAAATTCTTGTGTGTTGTTCTGTTTAC
This sequence comes from Nicotiana glauca, assembly GCA_026770625.1. Lineage (NCBI taxonomy): Eukaryota > Viridiplantae > Streptophyta > Magnoliopsida > Solanales > Solanaceae > Nicotiana > Nicotiana glauca. The sequence goes on from MU722317.1 coordinate 23,831, forward strand.
AATTCTATTTCTTTAGCTCTGTTTATATTTTGCACGAGATCTAGTCAACTAAACTCATCCTTAGTCAACTATTTTTTAATAGATCACAATTTACCCCTTGTTGTACTTTTACAACATAGTCCATAGGATTACGTAAAAGGCCAAATACATATACAATCCATTTAACTTGGCCTTATTTTTTATTTTGTTACTCAATCTCAACCTTGTTCCATTTTGGTCCTCCAACTCTATTTTATATGTTCCATTTGGCCCTCCAACTTTATTTCTTATGTTCCACTTTAACACAAAGGCTGAAACCAGTGCAAAAAATATAGCGCTTGTGTATACACAAATCTGAGATGTAATAAATATCTAATTAAATGTTACCACCTGATTTTTTCATCCATGTCAAACGAGTCAATATTAAAATACCTGAACCCGACCATATTTTTACATCCACTGTTGCACCATCTTCATTCTCTAAGTTCCAAAGCTTTCATCTGCCGATTTCATACCTGGCCCATTTAGATGAAATAAACCACAAAAAATACGGTCAGGTTCAGGTATTTTAGTATTAACCCATTTGACATGGATGAAAAAATCAGGTGATTACATTTAACTGAATATTTATTATACCTTAGATTTGTGTATGCTCACGCGCTATATTTTTTGTACTGGTTTCAATTTTTGTGTTAAAGTGGAACATAAAAAATAGAGTTGGGGGGCCAAAATGAAACAAGGTAAAGATAGAATACCAAAATAAAAAATGACGCCAAGTTAATTGAGTTGTATATGTATTTGGCCTACGTAAAATGTGGAGCAACTTTAGACTTCCCGTCTTCTTCCTTTTTGGTACTTCTATAGTTAATTGATCCATATAAAGACAAATTGCCGTAGAATTTTAGTGGCTATTCACTACCTTAAATTGCTTATAGTCATGTGGATCTTTATAAATTTATTTTTAATTTTATGATATTATTTCTTTTTTTATATTTAGAGAATTACTTTTACACGTAAAAAATTTGTGTTTTACGCATAAGATTTAATAAGATCATTTTCTCAACTGCTTACGGGCTTACTTAAAATTGACATCAATTTAATTTTTCATGTCAAATCCTTAGTACCTTAGTTTTCTGTATATATAATTTGTAATTGTTCCTTAAATATTATTTACATTAAGTTTAGTGTTATTTTCTGTTTTATAATAGTTCAAAGTTTTAAAATTAAATCTTCCAATATAATAAATGATAGTATGTATTTTACCATTTCATTTCAACAATGAATGTATTTACATTTAGGAAGGATAAAATACGCTGTAGAAAGAATTTGAAATATATATCTCTATTCTCATCAAAACATTATCACAGAAAAGGCTGAAAAAGAAAGTCTATGTAAAATTGCAAATAGAAAAAACAAAAAATGGACTAAAACACAAAAGGGTAGGAGAGATCTATGTGTAATATGGTTGAAAGGTAACAATCATGTTCCTACTCAAAAAGTAAGACAAAACCCTTTCGGCAGCAACAATAGCCGGAAAATTAATTGCTGTGTCAAAAAACAAACACCAAAATAGTGGACATGGCCACTGATTCAAGGGGCCAAATGTTCAATTTCTTCCTAGCAAACCTCATTTTTTTTCCACAAACTTTTGAAATTCCATGCCGACAATTCAGCCCATTTTAAGACACCACAAACAAAACCTGAAAATAAAAATATGTGTGTGTGTCACCCCCTTTCCATATTTTTGACAATTTTGGTAAGATTGATTCATCTTCTCCGTGTTGGAAATTCTCTTATTTCTATATATGTATAACAGAGATGTTTCAATTATTTTCATTCAATACAAGTCAGACCATCACCTCCTATAATGTTTTGTGCTCCTATATTTATTAATTCTAGGAACACAAAAATCTTTATTAATTTTAAGCTTGTTGTGGCACGGTCGGTCCTTATTGGACAATTATTGGGGCAGAAATTATGGTGTAATATAATGAAGTAGGTTTTTGTTGAATAATTTTGTGGGTTGATTTGAAGCATGTTATATGTAAGAGTAGGTACATTATGAAAATGAAAATTAAGTTTCTATAAACGTTTTAAAAGAAAAAAAAAAGTAAATTCATATAATGATTTTATCTATACAAAAGATATAAGAGACAATATACAACATAGATATTTATATAATTTCTAAATAGACAATATAAAGTAATTGTATTTCTTCTTTCAACTCTCTTTAGATATGCTTTTGCAATTAGTTGTGACTATCAAATCTCACATTATCTTACTTGTATTCGTCTCTTATATATACTCTTTATACGTAAACATATTGAATTAGATATCGTTTTATTTTTACAGAAAATAATTAATTATAATCGATCCAAAAAAATAAACTAAAGCAATAATATTATTTCTAGGATGACGTACTCGAACATGTTTTGCTAGTACACTCACGAAAGAATGGCCTCCTAAGTCTTAACACGACTAAACCAACTTGTGTTGTTTATGTCTTCCGTCTTGCTCGAAAAGACAAAAATAAAGAGGAAAATTAATAAAATTAAAAGAAACGTTATCAGAGGACCAGTCGAAACAGTCTTGGAAATATGACAGTTAATTAAATAAAATAAAATAACTAATCAAGTCATATGGGTTGTCAGTTAAAGTGCCAACCACCGTCATTATTTTAGAGAGTTTTGTCTTTTATTATGTGGATAGTTTTTAATATTAATATGATTTTCAAATTTGGAGAAGATTTCGATCAAGGTTTATCGTTGACTTTTTAATTTGAATAATTGGAATATGAAAAGGCTAAAAGACAAGAGGGTTAGAAGTTCTCGGAGGGAAAAATACGGTTCTTTTCGTTCTTTGTTGTTGTTGGAATATGAAAAGGCTAGGGAACCATACAGTAGTTAGCATGGCCAATTTTTTCTTTCTTTTCTTTTTCTCTTACTTTTCCTCGTAAGCCTTACGTGAGTGTAGCTACTAAGAGCCTGTTTGGATATAAGAATTTTTTTTTCCTTTTTTCAAAAAATATTTCACTTTTTTTGAAATTGACGTTTGTTCATAAAATTTTCAATTTTTACTTAAAGATGCATTTTAAAAATTTTCGAAAATTTGAAAAACTCCAAAAAATTGCTTTTTAAAATTTTCACTCAAATCACTCACAAACTTAAAAAAGAATCCCAAATTATGGAATTTTTACAATTCTTATGTCCAAACGCCCAGAAAATGATTGTTCGCAAAAACAATAACAATAGGTGACTTGTTTATTTCATTTTTCCATTAGAGAATTAATTTCAAATTTGTAATCCAAATTTTAGGTAGATTTAGCAATCTTTGGATGATATAAATTTAACGGTAGGTGCTTAGAATAGTTTTTAGCACAAGATTAAGGAAACAATGTACTATATTGGTATATTACTCATTGACCTTTTGATGCTTAAACAAAGACGCGTGCTTATTATTTTTCTTTGTAGATTATTACTCCCTCCGGTTCACAATAAGTGTCTAATTTACTTTTTTATTTTGGGTCAAAATAAGTGTCCAGTTATGTAATCAAGAAAAAATTCAATTTGTTTTTACAAAATAACCCCTATGTACATATTCCTAAAATGTTTTCTTACTCCTCACATTAAATGTTTAATTATGGGCAATTTAGTTATACTAGGTAATTTTATATAGGATTTAGTATTTTTTTAATGGCGTGCTAAAAGCAAATTGGACACTTATTGTGAACCTGAGGGAGTAGTTGGCCTCTCTTATCTATTTGCTATCATTGGAAATTAAATGCACTGTACATTTTTTTTAAAGGGGATATATTACAAAAAGATTCAAGCATGCTTCCCAACATCTCATGTGCTCAATTAAAAAACAAGATTAGAACGAAGCCCTAATATTTGAAGAGCAATAATCAAGATGATAACTGTTTTTTATTTTTATTTTTATTTATGGTCGATTTCGCGCTTAACTGTTTTATACTTATTCTATAGGGAATTCCAAATTTATTTCCTTAAAGTAGTAAATAAAAGGAATTTTGTATTTAATAAATATTACGGATAGAAAGAGTTATATTGTCATAATGAGAATGCTAACCTTTAAGTTGCACATAATGCTTAATGACTTCTTATATTTGAAAGGATGGTTCAAAATACAAGATTCTATTCATTGTTTTTGCAAGCCTCAAAGGCAAATACAATTGTTATACGGATTGGCGAAGCTAGAAGTTTAATTTTCCAAAATGTTCAATATATGTTAAATATTTTATCTATATGCACAGTGCAATTTTTTGACGAAGGATTGTCAATTGATCACCCTTGTGACCATGTGGCTTCGCCACTGGTTATCTGTGTTTAACCAAAAAATGATAATTTGGTCAAAACTTAGAATTTAAAATAAGAAATCGGGTTACTGATAATCAAGAGACCAAAAAATATAATAAGCTTTCTTAGAGTAAGAATCAACAGAAAAGAAATTCGTATTTCAATATAATGTAGATGATCTTTCGTGTGTTTACAAATGATGAGACCTCCTCCTTTTATAGCTAATAAGGAGTAACGGCTCAATTTCTTAGTATAAATAAGAATAATAACGGACATTTAATGAGACAATTATGAGTAATAAATGATATTAAATAAGCCGTTACACAACCATTCCTATTAAATACTAATTTTCCAACGTATCAGGTATTTAATACTGAATTTGGACTCCTTTTTGTCTTCAGATCCATGTCTTCAATGCCTTTCGATCCGTTGGCTTTAAATGACTCGAATTGGTACGGGACTCGTGTCTAAACTGCTTCTCGTGCCTGTTTAACCTCCTCTTCCCGTATCTTTCATCACCAGATTCTTGTCTTTTGAATCCTTAAGAATTCCTAGACCTAAATGCTTCATTTAGGTACGAGATACGTATCTAAATTGCACCCCGTGCCTATTTTGAGTTCTTCTTCTCGTGTCTCTCAATTAATTATTACATGTTGACCTTTTGACCAATCCACGTGTCATGCCACGTCATCTTTAATATAAATTCAATTTTTTTCCAATACAGATAGTCCCCCCACTTTCCTTTTATTTATCAATTAAATAATTGGGAAGTGGTATTTTCGCCATAATCAATGTTAATGATAATACTGACGCCTCAGTTGCCTTACTCTTTTAATGCTTCTTACACGTGTCATCTTCTGATTAGTTCTGCGATTCTACTTCCTTCTTTCTAGGCTTCTTCAACCTTTCTTTTCACGAAGTGACAGTTCCCTTTAATATAGACTTTTCATCATTATACCTCTTAGTTTGACGGTTGCTTCCATATACCTTTTCAATTCTCTCTTCCTTTGTCATCTTCTTCAACAAGTGTTTTCTTGCTTCCTTTTACTTTCCTTTGTTCAAATTCATCCAACAATGACGTCTCCAAACCCCAACCCTAGAAAAGTTCCAATTCTTGATCAATTTCCTAATGCCCCTGCTCCGATTAAGCATAGTAGGGACAGAGGAGGAAGGCTTCGAAGTTTAAGATCCACACGTGGAGACTCAACTGGTTCTGCTTCTCCTTCCCCAAGTTCAGGCACCAAAGGTTTTATCTCTAAAACTCCTTCTTCTAAAGGTAAAGAGATTTCTGACTCTTCTCAAGAACCCTTAGTTGAAGATATTGTACCAAGTGATTTGTCTTTTGGGGGTGACAGAACATCTCTTCAGAAGCAAGTTGCAAAATTAGAAAAGACTGATGCTTATCCTTCTCTTATAACTGAGCTTACAATCCCTACCATTAGGAAAGATTGTAATTGGAAAGAGAGTCTTCGTCTATCAATTCCTGCCCTAAATCAGAGGATCTCTTCTTATAGAAGTGGGTATTCTTTCGTTTATACTTATCCCTTTACTTTGGGATTTAAACCTGCCATAGACCAAGTTATCCTTGATTTCTGTCGCTTCTTCAATATTTGCTTAGCTCAAGTTGGTCCCTTAGTGTGGAGGGTCGTGGCTTGTTTGAGATTTTTATCTACCAAAGCCAAAATCAACTTCACTTTTTCCCATCTTATTCATTTATATTATCCCAACCTAATGCGTCATGGGGTTTTTACCTTAACTGCGAGGAGTAAGAAAGTTTTGGTAAACCTTGATGATATCAATGACCATGGGTGGTATCTTCGCTATATTGCTGTTCGTACATTGGATTTGCTGGGTGAAACAAATATTCCCTTCCCCGAGAAGTGGAACTTTGCACGTAAGCTTCTATTTACTTTACCGTGCCTATTTTTAGAGATTTTGATTTTCTCTTTAAGTTTATCCCTTGTTGGTTTTTTGTAGCAACCATGGGAAATGTGGAACCTATTCCCAACTTTCGTGGTTGGGTAGATTCGATTTTAAAAATTGCTCCTAAAGAAGATAGAACTTGGAAGTCTATTTCTTCTTTACATGGCTGGAGAGTAAAAACACACGGTATGTATCTCTTTACATATATATTTTTTATAAATACATATGGTAGACCCCTTTCTTTACAATATTGAGTTCATATCTTTCTTTTTATCAGGGTTTGGTTGTAAGGCCCCGGAAAATTTCGCTAAGTAATTTAGGATTTCGTAGTGTCACGCAGGCTTATTATAATATTTTTATATACTATTAACATGGTGGACATCAATTAGACTTGGTAAATATGAGTATAAGTCTTATGGTAAGTGATGTGAGGTCCAAATGGAAGCCTAGGTGTACGCCAAATGGGAAAATTTTCGAAATAGGCCAAAATTCTAAATGGATTCGCACAAGGCTCCACTTCAAAGGAGCATATATAATTATGTATAAGTTTTTATGTCGTGAACAGTATATCAAATGAAAGCCCTTTGAGTCTAGTTTCCAACGCTTCAAACCGTTCATCATTTGGACATTCCTACACAAAGTTATGATCAAATTACCAAAAGCTGGAAAAATGCGAGTCTGTGTGAAATCTGCGATCGCAGATTGAACTCTGCGGACCGCAAAACACATTCTGCGATCGCAGAATGGTCGCAGAATGAGGCAGAACAGCCCAGTTCTGGGCAACGAGTTCTGCAACGAATCTGCGGCCCGCATGTTCATTCTGCGGTGCATTCTGCGGTCGCATAGTTGACATCGGAGGGTTATTTCTTTTATTTTCATAACCCGCCCCCATTTTGATATATAACCTTTGGGGCTTTATTTGGGGTTATTTCCTACTGATTTTAGAGAGAGGTGAGAGTATTTTAGAGAGAGAAGGAGGAACCCAACATCTAAATCATCCAAATCTTGCATCAACCTTCAAGAATCGAAGAACCCAATCGCAAGTTCTTCATCTAAGAGGTAAGATTCTATGCCCTAGGTTTTAATTTCGAGTTTAGAGTATAAGATGGGTTATTGAGGTATGATTCTTGGGTATTTTAGTGTTGTGTATACATGCATGTATAAATTAGGCTGTGAGAAGATTGTTTAACATAAATAAGTAAAGATTGGGTTAGGGAATAAAAGAAGTCTTGAAAAGGGGATTCGAAATCAAGATGCTCAACTAGTGTTTG
>MU722317.1:40589-52637 GCA_026770625.1 Nicotiana glauca
GATCCGTTGGCTTTAAATGACTCGAATTGGTACGGGACTCGTGTCTAAACTGCTTCTCGTGCCTGTTTAACTTCCTCTTCCCGTATCTTTCGTCACCAGATTCTTGTCTTTTGAATCCTTAAGAATTCCTGGACCTAAATGCTTCATTTAGGTACGAGACACGCATCTAATTTGCACCTCGTGCCTATTTTGAGTTCTTCTTCTCGTGTCTCTCAATTTTTACCTGTTGACCTTTTGACCAATCCACGTGTCATGTCACGTCATCTTTAATGCAAATTCAGTTTTTTCCCAATACAATATGGAATAACTAATAAGTAATTTCTCCATTTATTTTTACTTGTCCATTATACTAAAAATATATTTTCACTTTTATTTGTTCACTATATTAAATCAAGAGAAAGACAATATTTCTTTTCATGATTTACTCCTATCATTAACTACTCATCCTCCAAATCATTTCCAAGACTAATGCTATCATTATTGGAAAGACAAAAGTGAATAATTAAAAATAAACGGAGTGACTAGTTATTATAAGCATAGACAAAATAAAAATTAATTATAGGGAATTTAATACTTTTTGTTAGGGGTGTACAAAGAAAACCAACAAACCGCACCAACCCGATAATCTGAGTCAAACCGAGAAAAAAAACCCGACTATGGTTTGGTTTGACTTGGTTTGGTGTGGAAAAAAAAACCCGACCATAATTAGTTTGGTTTGGTTTTAACTAAAGAAAGTCAAACCGAAACCAAACCAACCCGACATTACATATATAGAAATTTTAGATATATTTAATATATAAATATACTTATTGTGATGTAATTTATAAATATTTCTTAAAAAATTTCATAATTTTATCTTTTAAGGTATTATTTTTGGACTTAGAATTTTGAATGATCCAATAAGTTTTATAGCAATTAACATTAGTAAACTAAATAATGCCAACAAAAGCATAAACCAATATCAAATCAATACTAATGTTAACAAAAGACATTCAATTCAATACTATGAACGGGAATATATTGAATATTTATATTTTGCTTTGCAATAATTTAGATAAAAATGCATAATCTTTTTTTATTTTTCTTTATTAGCGTCTCTTCATGTGATTAACACTCCTTTATTAGTCTATTTATTTTATCATGACTTATTACTTTTAGATTATATTTATTTTTATTATAACTTTTCAATTAGCAATATTTATATTACATAATTTTATTGTCTTTATTGTTGTATATTTTAGTATAATGCCATGACATATTTCATATTTTATATTATTTTCTTGAAAAATATTTTATATAGTTGTATCTTACTAGGATTAAAGAAATATTTTGAGCACAATTTATATATTTTGTTCTACGAAGATTTTACCGGAAAAAAAACTCGAAAAACCCGGAAACCCGAGAGAAACCGACAGTGAAAAACTCGAGTTTTATTGGTTTGGTTTGGTCTTTAGATTTAATAACCTGATACAATTGGTTTGGTTTGGTAATTATAAAATCCGAACCAACCCGACCTATGTACACCCCTACTTTTTGTCATTTTCGATTCTTATTGTTAATGTTAAACTCCTCATCAATAACATTCGGACTTCTATTCTTTTTAGGCGTTTTGGACAACTCATTGGAAAAAATACCAAGTGTAATATCTAGTTCTGATGCAAATTGCAATCAGGTAGTAATGGCATGGCGAAGACAGCAAGAAAGCAAACCCCTGATTTTAAGCTTATTTTTGGTAAATAGATCTTTTTGTTTTCTGGGGCGTGCTGTTTTGGTGCAACTAATATGGGATTCATACTTAATAAACTTAAGATAATGTTAATAATAATGTACAAAAAAACTTAAAATAGATTAATCAGATGCACGCTTGGATGGGCCATAACTTGTGAGTTTTTCGTTTCTCTTTCCTCCCTTTGTTTATCTGGTTTAATCTTGAGGTAAAACAGACATTTATGCTTAAAAGTTAGAATCGAAGCATTTTGGTCAGAAAATCCCAGTTAAATGACAGAGAATAATTTATGACATTTTCAAAATTGACAAGAATTCTACAAAGGACAATAGGAAAATGTTCATTTTTTGGAATAGTTTGGGCCATCGTCGGCAGGACAAGAAATTTTTGTCATACACATAAGGTTACACGTGTAGGGAACAATAAGAAAATTTGTTACTTGATAGTTGAATGGTCATCGGTCAATAATATTGGAGGCCTAAAGTAAAACCTTATGAAATATATATATATATATATATATATATATATATATATATATATATATATATATATATATATATATATATTTGTTATTAAACTGTGTTTGAAAAATAATTTTTGAGAAAATATAATAATATAAATAAAAATATAAACGAAATAAAAATTAATCCAAGCTCACTGAATTCACAGTATTTCCTTGCAGCTTGTTTGGATGGTTGTTACCTATTGTATCGTATTGTTACTTTAAATACAATGTTTGTTTTGATTGTTACTTAAATTTTCTTGTATCGTATCGTTAAATCCGTCGTTACGTAACGATGAAATGTGCCACTTTATGTAACGACCGATTTGATATGGTCGCGTCGTTTCCTTGTATTTTTCTCTCAATCTCACCCTTCATTATTATTAAATAATTTTATTTTATCATTTACCCTACCTTTTTATATACCTTATCATAATTTTTCTTTATAATATTGCAAGTTTATTCATCATATCACAGGTGCGTGATACCATGAAACGACGCCAAACGACACAATCTATCCAAACATTGTATTCATCAAACGATACAATATAATACAATACAATACGATACGATACATTATAAAACGATACGTAACAACTATCCAAACAAGTTGTTAAGGAATTTAATCTCCTCCTAGTACCCAAGGTTATGGATTATTTTCTCTCAGGATAGAACGAATTACACACTGATATAGTGGTAATTCAAACCTCAGTGTTATGGTGAAATCTGAAGAGGTGCAATTCTTCAGAAAGGCCGTTTATGCAAAACAACCATAGCATAAATGACATAACATAAAAGGCTATTTACTCAATAAAACTTCATACTCAGTCAAACAGTTTCATATAAATTGGGACGGCAGGAGTATAATTTATGTGAGAAAAATAAATGATAGGTTAGATTATTAGATATAGTTACAATAGAGTAAAATAATTCATTAAAAACGTAAAATAAGATTGGCAGAAAACTAATTTAGTTATACTAATCATAGGTAGAAAGCAACACTAATATGAAAACAAAGAAATAAATTTATCAATAATAAGCGACAATTATATAAATTATATACTACATATAAAGAAATAGTAATTTTGGGGCCATTAAATTTTTGGGGCTTAAAGCAAGTGACACTTGCTTTAGGTCTAGCTGGCCTTGGGTCATTCATTGAATTTGTTTTATTTGTTGACTAACTCATGATCTTTATTGGGCGGGAGGTAGGGGAACGGTACCACTTAACATTTAATTTCTTGAATCAATATTATTCTAGTGAATTTTGTAGCTTATACAACTTCTTATACTACTACAACTTGTAGCATGTTTGATCAAGTTGGAAAAATCAACTTATTTTGAAAAGTGTTTTTATCAAAAGTATTTTTGGTGAAAAGTAGTTTTTGTTTAGCTAATTAATTTGAAAAGTACTTCTAAGCACCAATTAGTGTTTGACCATACATTCTAAAAGTGTTTCTAAGTATATTTTTCTCAAAAGTGCTTATCAAAGAAGTGCTTTTGGGGAAAAGTTACTTTTTTCTCCTTCTCCAAAATTATTTCTGCTTCTCCTCAAAAATATTCTTTTTTATACTTCTAAAAGCTATTGGGCTATTGGAGTTGGGGTTACCTGAAGTGGGCCAGCTGTGTATTTATTTGTAACTGGGTCATGCCCATTATTCTTTTGATTCTTTGATATACTAGCTAACATCGCAAGTGGCCAATGTATAGATAGACATAATAAATATTGTACATATCTACAACATTCTTTTCTAATAGAAATAAAATGAGTCTTCTCTGCTAAAGCTCTCTCTCTCTCTCTCTCTCTTAGCTCGTGTGTAACCTAGTCATATTTTGTCAATTCTTTGTGATTTTTCAATGTTATCATGGTATCAGAGCCCGAATTCGGAGAGATCTCGGCATTCCCTTCCAATTGAGTGTACCCTCAAGCGATTTTGATGAAATTTTACGTTCGCATGTATTTCTGATTTCGGATTCATTTAAGTTCCCCGATGGAATTTCGAGCTTCTTCTTTCTGGTTCTCATCTCATTCGTTGAGTTCAGAGGATATGTTGCAACGATTGCTCAATTTTGAGGTTGTGGATCATTCTCAGATCTAGGGTTTCTAAAAATACAGTTTTTTGCGGGGTTCGGGCTTCATTTCCATATCCTGATTGCGTGACTTCTAATTTTCTTTCAAGGTCGTATCTTCCGGTAGAGAAAAGTACCGATAATATTGTTCCATCTCTCTTATTAGCTGCACGCCATTTTGATTGCCTGAGTTTAACTGATATAGTTGTTGATTCGAGATACAGTACTTCATCACTGATTTGTTAGTCTAGTTTATTGTTGTTGTTCATAAATATGGGTAGTACTAGTGCTAGTGAGTCTGAATTCACTCCTCGTGCCTCTAGTCCTTTGTTCCATCATCCTTATGATGTTTCCGGGGCCTCTCTAGTTATTGTTTCATTCTCTAGTAGTAGTTTTAGGGGTTGAAAGAGGAGTATAATTGTGTCTCTATCAGCCAAAAATAAAATAGCTTTTGTCGATGGTACTTGTCCAAGACCTGCTGCAAATTCACCTATATGTAAGCAATGAGCTAACGTTAATAATATGTCTGGTTAACAAGTTCTCTCTCACCTGATACTGCTGAGAGTGTGAAGTACTATGAGACTGCTGAAAGCAATTGGAACTAGCTACATAACATATATGGGACAATAAATAGGACTAAAATCTTTGAAATTAAGAAATAATTGGCTTCTGTTTGTCAGGGCTCTCTTGACATAGCCTCATATTTCAACAAGTTAAAGAAACTCTGGGTTGAGCTGAGAAAAATGTCTTCCCATCATGCAAAGACATGTACTTATGCTGCAAAGGCTGGTTTGTAGGTAGAAGAGGAAGAAAATAGGGTCCACCAGTTTCTTATGGGGTTAAACGAAACATATGTCAATGTTAGGAGCAATATTTTACTCATGAATCCACAACCTTCTCTCGATAATATTTACAATATTCTTCTACAAGATGAACAATAAAAACAAGTCACTCCTACTAATTCGTTCAATCTTGATATAGCCTCCTTCAATTCAAACACTGCCAATAAATTTCCTCATCAGCCTAATTTCCATAGCTAATACACCCAGGAGGTTAACTTTGACCAGTCCAATCAGTGAATATCTTTTGAACAGAATAAAGGGTCTCATTTTTGTAAATACTGTAAGGAAAATGGTAATACTAATTAACAAATGCTATAAGCTGCATGGATTCTCATAGAATTTTAAATTTACAAAGGGTCGAAAGTTTGGTGTTGTTGCCAATATTAAGTCTCCTCTTTCTGAGCATCCTGACAATGCTTCATCATCTGGTTCTGGAGGGCAAAATTCTCCTATACCTGGGCTGACTAAGGAACAATGCACTCAATTGATGATGCTTTTGCAGAGTTCTGGATTAGGGTCTAATTCTTCACCCAACCCTGAGGCCTCTGCTAACTTTGCTGGTAGTGTATCTAATCTATCTATTTCTTCTTGTGAGAGTTTTAATGCATGCATGTTGTCTAGACTTGCTAGGAGTGTTTGGATAGTAGATTCAGGAGCAATGGACCACATGACATCTAGTAGAGATCTTCTTTTGAGATTAAGCCACTTCCCATACCCTACTTAGTCTCCCTACCAAACGGATACAAGGTGAAGGTCACATGCACTGGATCACTCACTTTGTCTACTTCTTTCACGATACATGGTGAACTTTTCATTCCTACTTTTCAGCACAACCCGATTTATGTATAAAAATTGATTCAACAGTTTAGCACCTTTGTCTTGTTCACATCCTATTCTTGCTTTATACAGGACCCTCCAGGAAGAAGCTTCTGTAACTTGTTAGAGTGCACCACTGTACAAGCTTCTTCCACTTACTAATCCTGATTCTTCTTGTTCCAAAATCAACAATATTTTGCCAAAATTAAACCTCATTTCTATTTCAGATTTGAATAAGTTTGTGCAAACCACAGTTCCACATTCTATCTCCCCCTTGTATAATGATGCAGAAGTTGTAAATAATAATGTTTCTTCTATTGTTGGCAATGGTTCTTCTACTATTAGCAATACTACCTCTATTGTCTCTTCCATGAATTCTGTAAATGCTTTAAATAATCTTGATGTACTTTGGCACCATAGGTTGGGCCATATCCCCTTTGCAAAAAATAAAAATTATACCTGGTATTTCTTCTCAGCTATCTTCTAAGCAATCCTTTGTTTGTCCTATTTGTCCCCTAGCTAGGAAAACTAGATTATATTTTCCTAATAGTACTTCTCACTCAAATTCTTTATTTCAACTTGTCCATGTTGATACTTGGGGTTCCTATCACACACAAACCTATACTGGTGCCAAATATTTCAACAATTGTGGATGATTATAGTAGAGTAACTTAGATCCATCTAATGCATGCTAAGAGTAATGCTTTTCCTTTACTTAAGGCATTTACTGCAATGGTCAAGACACAATTTTATCTTTCTGTACATACTATAACAAGTCATAATGCCTTAGAGCTTGGTTCTTCCTCATTGGCATGTCAATTTTTCTCTGCCAATGGTATTTTACACCAAACCACTTGCCCTCACACACCTCAATAGAATTGTGTAGTTGAGAGAAAGCACAAACATCTTCTGAAAACTTCTAAAGCTCTTCTATTCCAATCTAAACTTTCTACTAAATTTCGGGGGAACTGCCTCTTGACTGTTACCTATCTGATAAATAGATTCCCATCACCTGTTATATCAAACAAGACACCATTTGAAACCTTATATGGTACATGTCCTTCTTACAAACATTTAAACCATTTGGTTTTCCTGATATGCCATAGTTACTAAATGCCATAGGGATAAGCTCTAGCCACGAGCTATGTCATGTGTTTTTATTAGATATCCTTTTGGGAAAAATGATTATAAACTATATAGTTTAGAAACCAAGTTTGTGCTTGTTTCCAGAGATGTTAATTTCCATGAGTTTGTCTTCCCATCTCCTTATTCTCTTTCATCTCCCGTTTCCATTTTCCTCCTCTTTTAGATTCTCTATCTGGTCCTATTGCTCCTGATTGCTCAACTCCTTCTTCAACAGGTTCTCCTTTCTCTTTTCCTTCCACTTCTACTTCCAATCCTCTCATACTCCACCATATGTTTCTTTTCCCTCACCTTCTCCTTCACCTCATGCCCCTGTTCCTCCTGTTGCTTCTCCTCATCCTCCTCTCAGAAAGTCCACTAGACCTCACAACCTTCCCTCTCACTTTTAGGACTTTGTGGTTAAACTTCCCTCTTCTTTATGCTCCCCTACTACCTCCACTTCTACTATTTCAACTGATGTAGTTGAACCTCACTCCTATATTCAGGCAGCTGCCAGCCCAGCTTGGCAAGAGGCCGTGAGAAAGGAGTTTGAGGCTTTGGAAGCTAATCACACTGGGATATTATTATGTTACCTAAGGGCAAGAAACCAATAGGGTGTAAGTGGGTTTACAAGATCAAATACAAGGCTGATGGGTCTATGGTAATGTACAAGGCAAGGTTAGTGGTAAGGGGTGACACTCATGTGGAAGGTATTGATTTCCATGAAACCTTCTCACCCGTGGTGAAGATGTGTACTTTCAGATGTTTAATTGTATTTGCTGTCAAGTGTAATTGGTCTTTATTTCAATTAGATGTTAACAATACATTTTTGCATGGGGAATTGGATGAAGAGGTCCTCATGAAGCTTCCGCCAGGTCTTTCTGTTTCTTCATCTTCTTCTGTTTCCTCACCTTCTTCTGATTCTTCTCCTAATTTGGTCTGCCAACTTAAGAAGTCTTTATATGGTTTGAGATAGGCTTCACGGTATTGGTATGCCAAGTTGTCTCAGGCCCATTGCTCTAGAGGTTACACATATTCTTTAAATGACTATTCTCTCTTTATTAGAAAAACTATACTTTCTACTGTCTATGTAGATGATATCATTCTCACTGGGATGATTTGGATGAAATAACTGCCTTGAAAAGTTTTTTGGATGCTGAATTCAAAATCAAGGACTTGGGCCTCCTTAATTATTTCCTAGGTATTGAGATTTTTTTCCATCCTTCAAGGGTTGTGTTACATCAAAGAAAGTTCTTTTCTGACTTGTTAAGTGGTTTAATTGTTCTGATGTTTCTCAATTTTTTATCCTCTTGATTTGTCTACTAAATTGATGTCTGATGTTGGGGATCTTCTCCCCAGGACTGATTCTTACAGAAGTTGGAAAACTTAACTTCATTACCCATGCTAGGCCGGACTTGTGTTTTGTTGTCCAACACCTTCGTCAGTTTTTTAAAACCCTTAGAGTTCCTCAGATGGCTGCTACATTGCATGTCTTACGGTATCTGAAGGGGACTTCACATGCTAGGGTTTTTTGGAATAATACTCGTGACCTTTCTTTGGTTGGCTATTGTGATAGCGATTGGGTTGCCTGCCCCGGCTCTCGTCATTCAGCCACTGGCTTTTGTATTACTCTGGGCGATTGCCTTGTGAGCTGGAAATCTAAAAAGTTTTATTTTCCTCGACTGAGGCAGAGTATAGAGCCATGAACATAGTCGTGGAAAAATTATCTTGGTTGACCAGGTTATTTTCTTATTTGGATTTGCAACTACAGGAGCCTATTCCTATCTATTGCAACAGCCATGCATTTATTCATATATTTCGCAATCCTGTCTTTCACGAACATACAAAGCATATTGAAGTTGATTGCTATTTTATTCGCACCAAGTTGGCTGATGGGCTCATTTTATTGAATCATGTATCCTCTACTTCTCAGCTTGTTGATGTGTTTACTAAGTGTCTTCCAGGTGCTCAACATCACTCTTTGATCGGCAAGTTGGCTGTGTGCCTACCCCTACAACTTGAGGGGGGCATTAGAGCTATTGGAGATGGGGTTACCTAAAGTGGGTCAGCTGTGTATTTATCTGTAATTGGGCCAGGCCCACTATTCTTTTGATTCTTTGATGTACTTGTTTAACGAAAAAATAAATTTTTAACCAAAGCTAGAATTTAGAAGAATACGAGTTACTGATATTCGGAAAAGTATATCAGGAAAGAAATTTGAGAATAATATGATATGAAAGCCAGTAAATCAAAGTATATTTCAATTGTGTCTTGTGTCCCTACAATTATTTGTTTCTTTCCCTTTTATGGTTATTTTAGGGATATGAGCCTTACCTTTGTCATAACAAGGCTAATATGGACAATTAATGACTTTAAATGTTACGCTACACAATCATATACATTAAATACATATTATCTAATGTCTCCAGTATTTAATGCTCATTAAATACCGTATCTGAACTCTTATTTGCTGTCAGATTCATTTCTTTGATTCTTCACGATCTTGGAGCTTTAAATGTCTTGCTTGTCTGATTGCTCGTGCCTCTTCTATTACCTTGCTCGTATCTGTTGTTGCTCGCACCCCTTAACTAACCTTAAGTCTTTGACTGTTTGACCAGTCTACGTATCATGATACGTCATCTCCAATATGCAAAATAAAATTTTCCCAATACAAACAGTCCCCCCACTTTCCATTTATGCGTCAGTTGAATATTTGGGAAGTGGATTTCATTACAGGAGAATTTTTGTCACCATTAATGCTATGACAAGATTGACGCTTCAATGGTCACTTCTATTTAATGCTCTTCATACGTGTCAACTCCTTATCAATTCTGTAGTTTGCACCCCTTTTCAAGACCTTTTTTACAGCTCCAATTTCACGAAGTACCAGTTACCATTATTATGACCCTTCCATTACTACATTTTCACTTTTGACGGTTGCCTGTCATTATAAATATAATTTTACCTTTTACTTTTTACCACATAAAACTTTTTCGAACATTTGAACTGTGCAAATCTCTGTTTACTTCTTCTTATTCCTCATAATGTCTTCTTCGAACCCTAACCCTAGGAGAGTTCCTATTTTAGATAACTTTCCCAATGCCCCTGTTAGACATAGAAGGGGTGGTAGACTTTGTAGCTTAGGATCCTCTCGTGGTGATGGTTCTGTCATGCCTTCTCCTAGCCCTGATCCTTCTTCTAGAGCTAGAGGTTCTTTTACCCAAAAATCATCTTCTAAGGGCAAGGAACCCTCTGAACCATTACATGAGCCTTTACTAGAAGAGATAGTCCCTAATGATTTATCTTTTCATCATGATAGACAATCACTTCAAAACCAAGTTTCTGGTCTGGATCGTGCCGACGCTTACCCCACTTTGATTACAGAGGTTTTATCTCCCATAGTCTGAAAAGATTGCCACTGGAGTGACGATTTTCCCATTGTAATCCCCAATCCAAATTAAAGAATTACTTCCTATATGACTGGACTCTCTTTTGCTTATACATACCCTTTTACTCTTGGGTTTAAACCAGCTATAGATCTAGTGATTCTCGATTTTTGTCGTTTCTTCAAAGTCTGTTTAGCACAAATTGGCCCGCTGGTATGGAGGGTTGTTGCTTGTTTAAGACATCTAGCCAATTTGGCAGATGTTAATTTGACCTTCCCTCACCTAATTCATCTCTAGACCCCTAGTCTTTTTTGCAATGGCGTTTTTACCTTAGTGGCTAGGAGCAAGAGGTTTTTGTGAGCCCAGAAGATGATAAGGACCGTGGCTAGTATGCCTGGTTTGTTGCTACCCCCACAGTTGGTTTAGTGGGTGAACAAAACCTTCCCTTTCCTGAGAAGTGGAACTTTGCACGTAAGTCTCTCACCCTTTCTCGTACCTTTTTTTTTCGAGTTTATCAATTTCTTTAACTTTGTTTTCCTTTTTTTTAGCAACCATGGGAGTAGTGGAAAATGTTCCCAATTTTCATGGTAGGGTAGATCAATTGTTGAAGATCGCGCCTATAGAGGCTACGTCTTGGAAATCTATTTCCAATCGTCATGGTTGGAAAGTAAAGACTCACGGTAAGAGTTTTTGTCTTTCTCGTATGTAAATTTATTTTTCTTTATTGCTTTAACTTTCATTCTTCTCTTTGTCAGGATTTGCTATTCGAGGTGTTACTGCTGAAGCAGTTGCGGCCTGTCGTTCCTCTTCAGGAACTCAAATTTCCTTAGAAAGGGCTCAGGATATACTCTTGAAAAGAAAAACCATTGAAGAGTATGACTCCGAGGAAGAAGATGAAGGTGGTTCCTTGATGACGAGGCCAGGAGTTAGGAGACGTATCGTCTCTGACGAAGCTGAAGTTTCTACTCATCTTTCTCCTACCGGGCATGTTCATCTCGTGTCTGACGATGATGTTATTACCCCTCATGACTCTATTAACTAGCTTTTTGTTAGTGGTTTCGAGAGTGCTGAGTTAGGGCCTGTTTTGGATGAACTTCCCCTTGCTTCCTCTTCAACTCTCATATCTTCAATTCCCTCTTTACCTTCTTCTGCCATGCCTTTGATTCCTTCCTTACCTGCTCCATCTACTTCTGTACCTCCCTCTGTTGTTTTTACTTCTTCTAACACTCCTCCTTTGGCAGTTCCTCCTTCTATTGTCCATTCATGCAGAAGTGGGTTTTACGAGTAGAAGTGTTGCTATGAGGAGCGTGACTATTGAAGTTCCTACTAACAACAGCCTTTTGAGGAAATCTGGTTAGGCAGATGTTTGGATTGAGCCTTTAATTGGCCTAATTGAGAAACAAAAAATGAATAGCCATAGCTGTCTGACATTGATGAACGACATAGTTCATGCTACCTTGAAGGTATTTTCCTTCTTTCTTTACTTTGCAAAATTTTTTCCTCTAGAATTCTTATTTTCATCCCTTATCTTTTTCAGGCCAATCTCATTGGTACAAAGCTGATGAGCAGAGTTTCTCTATTAGA
>MU722317.1:52928-99440 GCA_026770625.1 Nicotiana glauca
AATTCTTATTTTCATCCCTTATCATTTTCAGGCCAATCTCATTGGTACAAAGCTGATGAGCAGAGTTTCTCTATTAGAGAAGGTGGCACGTGACTCTGAAAAGGTTGTTCTTGATTCAGAGAGGGTAGCTCATGACTCTCAGTTGGAAGCGACTAATTGGAAGGAACAATTTGATACTGCACAAATTACTATAGAAGATTTGCAAGAGAACAAGAATAACCTGGAACAGCAGGTAAGAGCATTATCCTCAGAGCTTGCGGTTGCCAAGGCTTCTTCAAGTCAGGCAGAGAAAGAAAAAGCGCGTCTCGAGTCTTCTTTCTCAGAGCAATTATCTAAGGCAAGTGAAAAGCTAGAGAGTTGAAAGCTCTTTTACGTCAAAAAGAAGTTTATGCTGGAAATCTGATATAGAGTTTGACTTAGACACAAGAAGATCTGCGAACTTCTGATGGAAAGGTGCATGCCTTAGAAAAACCTCATGCCTCTCTCCAAGCCTCTTACAACTTAGCCTTGGCTGAAAATGAAGAACTCAAGAAAGAAATTGTTACTTGGGAAAGAGATTATGAGCTTCTTGAAGATAAGGCTGCCGTTGATGTAAGCTGGGCTTGTCTAAACTCTCGGCGTGATGCTTTAGTCGAAGCTAGCCAAGAAAACTTCAATCTGGAGTCAGAGTTAGCTAAAGTTATGGAGACCATTGAAAAAGTTCAACAACCACTGGACTTCCCTTCACCCGCGATTGAAGTTCCCGAAGCTGAAGCTCCCGGAGTTGAAGTTCCCGTGAACGCTGAAATTTCCTCGGGTGCCGCACCTTCTTCAAGCCCAACCGTGCCTCTTGTTGCAAGCCAAGCTGAGACTTCGTCTGTCGATGCACCAATTTTTGCGATTGAAGATCAACCCGCTTCAGTTGACGATGTTGTTCCATTTGAGCCCGCTGATGATCCTTCCTCAGTTCTTTCTTCTTAGTGAAAAGATTTACATTTGCTTTAAATTCCCTTTTGCAGGTACCTATTTAGAAAACTATGTTTAAAGTTCTTGGATTCTTGTGATAGTTTTTTGTAATCAAACCATTGGTTATCACTTGAGGGTTGATTTTAGAAGTACAAGTCCCCAAGTGTTGTCATGGATTTGTATAAACAGTTTGATGACCAAATTTATACTTAGTCTTTAGTTTTAAATTATCATTAAACTTCCGTTTGTTTTATTCTTGCCTTTTATTTTCAAGGACTTAAAGAATAGTCTGCATTTTTGTTCTTTGAAAATACTTCTGTTAATCTCATGACTAAAAACATGAGTTTTATAAAAGAGGGCCCTTTTATATTTCGACACTTAATGAAGAAGACGTCTCAACTTCATAATGGTGTTATCATACGATAAAAGAAATAGGAACACACATGTTTCTTTGAAATAACTTTGACAAATTTTTATTTCTTTACATGTATTTGAATTACATCTATAACTTTCTCGTAACTATTTTCCTTGTAACAGATTTTTACAAAAGAAGAACAATAGATACAGGGTTTTTCCTTATAACCCATTTTAGTACATAGTCTTTACCCTAACTGTTTTGAGGTATATTGGATCCCCTTAGCTCCAAAACATTAGGAAGGGTTTGAGAGGTGAATCCATTGTTCTCATGAGAAGGAACACTATGATGAATGCCATGACTTTGCAACTTTCACTACGTACTTGACTCTTTTAGTCTTGATTTTTCCTCAATTTTCTTTGCCTTATACACGTGACTGTATATACTATATAGTCCTCCAAGTGTTTGAGTGTTTAAGTATGAAGCCTCGAGCACTTGATAGTCCCTTTCACATAGTCCTTTTCCTGAAAAGGAAATACATACAGGACTCGGAGGCGAGATTATAGATGAAGACTGCTAAACCTATTTATATTTTTATCAGAATAATTGTAACCCTGGGCCAGGAATATTAGTTTATTCCATTTTTTCTTACAGGTCGTGACTCATCATTTAGTACAAGTTAGCATTTTGCCTATCATCCAAAATCGTTAGTAAAATTTTAACAATTCAAAAAATAAAATTTAACATGGTGATAACTGACCGTGGGTTTTTCCTTAGAAGTAGTATCTCTTCAAATGAACAACATTCCAATGTGAAAGAAGCACCTTCCCGTCCATTGTTTCCAATTAATATGCTCCTTTTCTTGCAATATCACGAATTCTATAGGGTCCTTCCCATGTTGGACATAATTTTCTTGTATTAGAAGCCTTCGTAGATTGAAAAATCTTTTTGAGCACGAAGTCCCCAATTTTGAAGAATCTGAGACGTGCTTTTCGGTTATAATAACGTTGTATGACTTGTTTTTGTGCAACCATCCTTATTAATCCAGCTTCTCTTATGCCTTCCAATAGATCCAGATTGACCCGCATATCCTCGTTATTAGACTTTTGTGTTGCTTGAGAGAATCTTATGCTTGGATCTCCTATTTCAACTGGAATCAATGCCTCTACTCCGTAAACTAAAAAGAAGGGTGTTTCTCTTGTGCTCATTTTTGTTGTTGTGCGAGACGCCCATAAAACTCCGGGTAACACTTCTGGCCAATTACACTTTGACTCCTCTAATCGTTTCTTCAAATTGTTGATTATAACCTTGTTTGTTGATTCTTCTTGCCCATTACCCACTGGATGATATGGTGTAGATGTAATCCTTTTAATTTTCCAACTCTCGAAAAACTCTGTGACTTGAGCTCCGATAAATTGAGGGCCATTGTCACATACGATTTCCTTTGGTATACCAAATCCGCATATGATATTTTACCAAATGAAATCTTTGACTTCTTTTTCTCGCACCTGTTTAAATGCTTCTGCCTCCACCCATTTAGTTAAATAATCAGTAAGTACAAGCAAAAACTTTATGTGTCCTTTCGCTTGAGGTAAAGGTCCTACTATATCCATTCCCCATTTCATAAATATCCACGGTACAAGGACTGGATGTAATAATTCTGCAGGTCTGTGCATATTGTTACCGTACCTCTGGCATTTATCACATTTAGCGACAAAACTCCTACTTCTTCTTCCATTTTGGGCCAATAGTACCCTGCTCTAATCAAGGTTCTTACCAGTGATCTTCCTCTTGCGTGATTCCTGCAATGCCCCTCATGTATTTCTCTTATTACATACTCCGTTTTGAGAAGGTCCGAGGCATCTTGCTAAGGGACCACCGAACATTTTACGATAAAGATTCCCCTATTTTAAACAGTACCGTACAACCTTTTTTTGAAGTGCATGCGCTTTCTTGTTGTCATCAGGGACGGTACCGTACTGGAAAAAAAAAGCAACAATTTCGTTCCTCCAATCCCAAGTTAAATTATTAAAATTTACCTCATTCTTATCAAGTTCAAGAACAGAGCGAAATAAATGTATAACCGAGGCGTTTGCATCATTTTCCACATCAGCTGCGGATGCGAGATTGGCTAAGGCATCTGCTTCAACATTTTCATCTCTTGGTATTTGTACGACCTTCCAAGTTTGGAATTACTTTATCAGTTCCCGTACCTTTTCCAAGTACTGTTGCATTCTTGTTTCCCTAGTCGTGTAAGTCCCCAGCATTTGATTAACCACGAGTTGCGAATCACTTTTGATCACTACTTGATTTATACCAAGTAATCGTGCCAATTCTAGACCTGCAATCATAGCTTCATACTCTGCTTCATTGTTAGTTATGGAGTAACATTTAATAGCTTGCCTAATAGTTTCACTCGTAGGTGGTACTAAGACAGTTCCTAAACCTGCACCTTTTACGTTAGATGAGCCATCAATGAATAAAGTCCACGTTCCTGCATTAGCCCCATTAAGTATCTTTACTTCTTTTTCTGCTTCTAATTGCATCCCTTGGCTAAAGTCAGCCACGAAATCGGCTAATACTTGGGATTTTATTGCTTTTCTAGGTAGGTACGTGATTTTATATTCACTTAGCTCTTTGGACCATTTATCCAATCTTCTCAATAATTCATGCTTATGCAATATGTTGCGTAAGGGGTATGCAGTCACTACAACAATGAGATGACATTGAAAATATGGTTTTAACTTTCTAGATGCTATGATTAAAGCAAGTGCTAGTTTTTCCAATTATGGATACTGTGTCTCTGCATCTAACAAAGATTTACTAACATAATAGATAGGGGATTGCTTACCTTGTTCTTCTCGAACCAAAACAGCACTTACCGCAACTTCTGAAACAGCAAGGTAAATGAAAAGTTTCTCCCCAGACTTTGGTTTTGCTAGCAAAGGTGGATTTGATAAGTATGTTTTCAAATTCCTAAGTGCTTGTTGACATTCCTCATTCCACTCAAAATGATCCTGCTTCTTAAGGGCTGAGAAGAATTTAAAACATTTTTCCGATGATTTAGAAATGAATCTTCCCAAAGTTGCGATTCTTCCTGTCAATCTTTGAACTTCTTTCTTGTCTGAAAGTATATCAGGGATTTCTTCAATGGCCCTAATATGTGCAGGATTTTCTTCAATACCACGGTTAGAAACAAGAAAACCTAAAAACTTACCTGATGCCACACCAAATGCACATTTTTCTGGGTTTAACTTCATATTATATTTTCGTAGAATTTTAAACATGTCAGACAGATGCGATATATGATCTTCTGAATGCTGAGTTTAAACTAACATATCATCTATATATACCTCCATGGTCTTACCTAAATGCTCTTGAAACATTTGGGTAACTAACCTTTGATACGTTGCACCTGCATTCTTAAGACCAAAGGGCATTACCTTATAACAGTAAGTCCCCTTGTCTGTT
The DNA here is from genome assembly GCA_026770625.1 of Nicotiana glauca. Taxonomy (NCBI): domain Eukaryota; kingdom Viridiplantae; phylum Streptophyta; class Magnoliopsida; order Solanales; family Solanaceae; genus Nicotiana; species Nicotiana glauca. The sequence goes on from MU722317.1 coordinate 57,700, forward strand.
ATGAAAGAAGTTTTTTCCTCATCTTCCGGATCCATTTTGATTTGATTATAGCCTAAATATGCATCTAAGAAATTTAATAGCTCATGTCCTACAATAGCATCAATTAGTTGATCTATGTGCGATAAAGGAAAAGAATCTTTTGGACAAGCTTTTTAAGGTCTGTGTAATCTACACAGACTCGCTACTTACGTTCTTCTTAGGAACCACAACAATGTTAGCTAACCAGTTAGGATATTTCCTAATGAATTGAACCAATTTTTAGCAATTTTTGGACTTCTTCTTGAATCACCTGATTCTTGAAAGTCCCTTGCTTTCTTTTCTTTTGCTTGACTGGAGGGTACGATGGATCTTCACTTTATTTATGAGTCATGACCTCCGGTGGTATCCCTGTCATGTCAAAATGGGACCAAGCAAAACAATCCGCATTAGCTTTTAAAAATTCAATCAACTTACGCTTTACCTTAGGGCTAAGATTGGCTCCTATATACATTTTTCTCTCGGGCCAATGTATAAATAAAACCATAACCTCTAACTCTTCTATCATTGTTTTGATGTTATCATTTCCTTTGGTTCTTGAATGGTATCAGGTCTTGAATCCACATCTGTTTGCCCTTGTTTAGTTGAGGTTGACACCATGTTACCCCGACCTGAATTCTGTAATTGCTATTTGTCTTCACCCTTAATAGTTGAATCTGCAACGGAATTGATGCTTCTAGATGTTTGTTGATCGCCTCTAATTTGACATATTCCCCATGGTGATGGGAATTTAATAACTTGATGTAAGGTTGATGGAACAACATCCATGTCATGGTTCCATGACCTCCCAAGAATCATGTTGTAAGCCATTTCCATATCTACGACCTGAAATTTGGTATCTTTGACAATGCCTTACGCAAATGTTGTAAGTATTGCTTCTCCTTTCGTTACAACACTAGAGTTGTCAAATCCAGACAAAGTATGCGCTTTTGGAACCAATTTATCTTCTGCTTGCATCTCGCGCAATACTCGTATCAAAATAATATTTCCAGAACTGCCTGGATCAATCAAAACTCATTTCACGTTAGTGTCATCTACAAGTAAAGATATTACCAGTGCATCGTTATATGGAGTTAAGAAACCCTCGGCATCTGCATCATTGAATGTAATATTCTCTTCTTCCAGTACATGCCACAACAGCTTCCCATGAGTCATTGTTATCTTGGAAGTCTTATTAGTTGCAGTATATGAGACGCCATTGATATCTTCGCCCCCACTTATAACATTGACGGTTCTTTTTGGGCGAGGGTGGTTTCGGAGGCTCCTTCCTATTCTCCATGTATGCTTGTTTACCTTTTTGACTGAATAACTCAGTGAGATATTCTTATTTTAACAAATGATTGACTTCACCCTGCAGAAATCTGCAATCTGCTATTTTATGCCTGTGGTCGTTGTGAAATTCACATCAATGATCAGGGTTTTATCTGTTCGGATTTGATCTCATCTCCTTTGGCTATCGTACTTTATCTCCCATGCTTCTTAAAACAACTATGAGTTCAAAGGTGCTTACATTGAAATTGTAACCATCGAACCTTGCCTTTAGACTTCCGTCATCATCTCATGACCCGCATGTGTTTCGATCGTTCCCAAATCTTGAAGTCGAGCCTGATTCTTTATTCCTCGATCTATGATCGTACCTCTGACTGTCTTGCTTTGATCGTGAGTCTCTTCCCGCGGGTCCCATATATGGCTCGTACCTGTTTTTACCAGATCTTTTTTCATTTTCTACACGCCTTGAGCTTACTTTTTCTTCTGTTTTATGTCGTAAAATAATATCTTCCTCAATCCTCATCTTTGTACTATATCTGTTGTAGACATCATTCCATGTTGTTGCTGGGAATTATCGAAGGCTTTCCTTGAGTCGCCTCGTAGCTTCTCAACTCTTCTCATTCAAATTGCCGGTGAAGGCTATGGCCAACCAATTGTCAGGTACTCATGGCAACGTCATTCTTTCCCGTTGAAATCTGTCCACGAATTCTCTAAGCAACCCTGAGTCTCTTTGCTTGATTTTGAAGATTTCTTCCATTCTTTTTTCAACTTTTTGAGCTTTCGAGTGTGCTTTGATAAATAAATCTGCAAGCTCAGCAAAAGAATTTATAGAATTTTCAGGTAAAAGAGAATACCATGTTAGTGCCCCTTTAATGAGTGTTTCACCGAAAATTTTGACCAAGACTGATTCAATTTCCTACTTAGTCAGATCATTGCCCTTGACACCTGTTTTAAATGCAGTAACGTGATCTCGCGGGTTTGTTGTTCCATCATACTTTGGAATATCAGGCATCTTGAACTTCTTTGGAATTGGGAAAGGGACGACACTTGGCTTCCAGGACTGTTGAGAATATTTATCTATATCTACCCCCCTTGATTACGGGCGGTACTTCGGGTATTTATTCTATGCGGTCATTTTGCTTCTGAAGCTGTTTCTGCAATGTTAGTATTAGATTTTGTAAATCAGAATTAACTGGATTACCTGGGTCTCCCTCCTGTGTTTCACTGGGGATTCCACCGCTGCCTGAATTAACCAGTCCAGAACGAGGATTCTCCAAAGTATTGTTATTTGGAGTAGGTGTGGGTGGAGCAGCAGGTAATTGACTAACAAAAGCTTGTAAAGCTTTGTTGACCTGAGTAGCGATAAGTTTTTGTAAAACATCATCCATAGTATCAACATTCTCAAATTGAACTTGTTCTTCTCTGTGAGATCCTTCGGGAGTTCCTTTACGAGATTGTCGTGGGGAACCTCGTGGAGAAGGAACTAATGCATTATTGTCTCGCAGATCTCCCTGAAGTTTTTGGTTCGATTGATTTTCTTGATTTCCTTGGATGTTGTCGTTGTTGTTCGACATAGTTGATACAACAAAGAAAATCAAGTTGAGATATAATAGATTATCAGATTCCCGTTAACAGAACCAATTTATTTAACCAAAAAATAAATTTTTAGCCAAAGCTAGAATTTAGAAGAATACTGGTACTAATATTCGAAAAAGTATATAAAGAAAGAAATTTGAGAATAATATGATATGAAAGCCAATAAATCAAAGTATATTCCAATAGTGTCTTGTGTCCCTACAATTGTTTGTTCCTTTCCCTTTTATAGTTATGTTGGGGATATGAATCTTACCTTTGTCATAACAAGGCTATTATGGGCAATTAATGACTTTAAATGCTACGTTGCACAATCATATACATTAAATACATATTCTCTAATGTCTCCAGTATTTAATACTCATTAAATACCGTATCTAGACTCTTGTTTGCTGTCAGATTCATTTCTTTGATTCTTCACGATCTTGGAGCTTTAAATGTCTTGAAAAGGTACGAGCGTTGAGTTGCTTGTATGACTGCTCGTGCCTCTTCTATTACCTTGCTCGTATCTGTTGTTGCTCGTACCCCTTAACTAACCTTAATTCTTTGACTGTTTGACCAGTTTACGTGTCATGACACGTTATCTCCAATATGTAAACTAAATTTTTCCCAATACAATACTAGCTAACAACTCAAGTGGCCAATGTATAGATAGACATAATGAATATCGTATAGATCTAGAACATTTATTTCTAATAGAAAGAATATGAGCCTTCTCTACTGAAGCTCTCTCTCTTAGCTCGCGTGTAACCATAGTTACATTTTGTCAATTCTTTATGATTTTTTAATGTTATCAAAAGTTTGGCCAAATATTTTAACTATAAAAAAAAAAAAAAACTTTTCATCTTGGATAAGCTTTGCCAAACAAGCTATTAACTTGTTTGATTTGGACTATATTAACTAGATTAGTTCGAATTCATGTTGGTACGTAGACCCATTGCCATTAAGGTACGTAGGTAAAACGTTCTTTACTGAGTTATTATTTAATTTATTGATGGTACGAAACCTCAAGAATTAATTAAACTAGTAGACTTTCTTGTATAACTATACATCTTAGATTATACTTCTGACATATTTAGCATCAACCATTCCTTGTGATAGTTGTGAAATTGCCATAGGTGTAGAAATGAGAAATCATAGATTTTGAGTATGCTTCCAAGCAAAATGGCCAAAGGCAAGATCTAAGAAAAGGGAAAAGGGAAAAAGAGTCAGCCCCTAATCTTCGCAGAAGTGCATTAAAGTCAATACGAAGACTATTATCCAAAACAAGACAGAAATTGAGGATAGCCTTTGACTGAGGAGGATTTGGAGCATGTTGTTGGCATTCATGCTGGATTTGCCCATGTGAGCGTTGAAAATTGGCAAAATGTACATTCCAAGCAACTATAAGAATTTATACCTTAATTACTGTGAATGTTTGCCTAGAATTTAAACTAGACATACAAATATAGGAAAATTGAAAGTGAAATTTTACTACAAATTAGTATATACAGAGTAGCACTATGCCTGCTACTTTTCTTATTTTATAATAATTGCTGATGTAACCTTGTTGAAATTATTAGTTTAGAACTCAGTAATTTAAAATAATTAGAATCCCAAACCCATAAAATTGAAATCCGGCCCCCGCATGGAAATATTGTAGCTTGCTGAAGCAGTAATATATACTATCAATGGTAGCTAAGTTACACCATTTTCCCTCTAAGAGAAACTAATTTTGGTCATGTAATTTGGATTCTGTTGTTCATGCACTAATCTGGCTAAATGATTTATCCCTTGATACCTAATACCAGCATGTGATATGGTCCTTTAATTCATAGGTAATGTGACTTTTAGGACACTGATTTGTGGGCTCTCTAATGACGTTTTGTGACATAAATAATATTTTTATAAACGTCATGCTATAAGAAAATTCTCCATCTTTTCTACTTTTAAAATTTTATTTTATCATGGGTAAGTAATATAAGTACGTGGCATAGAGTAACTAATTCGTTGCCAAAGTTTGATGTGATGCCATTTTTTTCTAGCGTGGGGTTTCACAAAATTAAAGTTTCATTACTAATTTAATGGATTTTAAATGCACTTTGCAAAAGACAGTAAAATAACTGGTTATAAGTGTTTCTTTTTCCTGTTGATGGGGAAATTGGTGCAAAATTAATGTGTTAATAATACTATTTGGTGTTAGGTATGTCTAAGAGCTAGACCCTACGATTTCATGGATAGTGGTACCATATATTTGATGAATTAATGTTTCTCTTTTTAAAAGCAGCAAAACTCATCTATTTTAGAGGTTTTTTGCTGAAAGAAATTAAAATACGGCAACTGAGCCAATGATCCTTTATTTATCACAAGATCGGAAGTTGTTAAAATTGTACGTTTTCTAATCTTATACAATTAATGGATATTTTTTTTCAGAAGGAAGATCCAAGCAGTTAATAATAAGATCTTAGACCGACACAATTAAATCCTGAATTTTCTGGTAACTTTTTAAGATTAAAGTCTATTTATTCATATCTAAGTCCGTGGCATGGGTACAAAACAAACCCTACTTGCTTATATTTTTTTTTTAAAGCAAAATGAATAGGAGTAATTACTAGTTCGAAATAACAAAATATATACTGTAAAATAATAGTGGAATTAAGAATAAAGTAATAATTTTTGCGGAAGACGAGAGGGGATAAAAGATGGGAAAGATAAAAGGGCGGTGACAGAGTAAAAGCCAATTGTTGAATTTTGATCAATGCCATCAAGAAGCTATAATAAAAAGAACTTAGTTCTAATTTGTGTGCTTTTACGTCATTATATTAAATTGGTACGTATTTAACAGATAATCATCTATTAACAAGTTTGATATAATAATTTAAACGGTTAGGGTCTGATTTGTCCCTCTACTATCATAAATAGGCCTTATTTATCCTTCGTTTACGTTTTCTATCAAAAATATACCTACCGTTATATTTTAGGGTCATATTTACCCTTACACGTTAAAAACTTCATCCCTTCTTTGAAAATCCGACAAAGGGCCAAATATACCCCTCTACTTTAAAAAATAAAAAAAAAATATTTTTCAAAAACGAAAATATTTTGTTGAAAATAAATTTTTCAGTTTTTAAAAAACGAAAATATTTTGTTAAAAAATAATTTTTTTTTTTATTTTTCAAAAAAAAAAATAGTTTATACAAATTTGTTTTTTCAGTTTTTATAAAAAGAAAATCTTTAAAAAAACTGAAAAAATGAAGAAAAAACATTTTTCAAAAACGAAAATATTTTTTTCAGTATTAAAAAAACGAAAATATTTTGTTAAAACTGAATATTTTTTTTAGTTTTTACAGTTTTTACAAAAAAAATATTTTGTTAAAAAAATAATTTTTTTTCTAGTTTTTACAATTTGGTTTGCAAAATCTTTTCAGTATCTACTCAGTTTAAAAAAAAGAAATTTTATTTTTGTAAAACTTAAAATTTTTTTCTTAATTTTTTTTAGTTTTTTTAAAGATTTTCTTTTTGTAAAAACTAAAAAAAAACAAATTTGTATAAACTAATTTTTTTTTTGAAAACAGAAAAAAAAAATCGTTTTTTAACAAAATATTTTCGTTTTTTAAAGACTGAAAAAGTTATTTTCAACAAAATATTTCTTTTTTTATTTTTTTTATTTTTTGAAATTAGAGGGGTATATTTGGCCCTTTGCCGGATTTTAAAAGAAGGGATGGAGTTTTTAACATGTAAGGGTAAATATGACTTTAATATATAACGGTAGGGATATTTTTGATAGAAAACGTAAACGGAGGATAAATAAGGCCTATTTATGATAGTAGAGAGGCAAATCAGACCGTTAACCGTAACTTAAAAGTATATAGTAATATTATTATTGATTAAACTATCCTAATAACATAAACTTTATATATACCATCAACAACTTATATTAAAAATATTCAATTGAAAATTGGCCGGCGGCTTAGCTCACTCTTCACCTATTGTCTCTTATACGTGGCTTAATTTTCCACATTTCCGTTTTACTAAAACCGAACAATTTCCAGTCTCCATTCCAGCCTCGCCTTAATCTTCCACCCAAACACATAATTACGTCATATACAACTCCAATTAAATTTCTGAATTTTAAAGCTTACCCTTTTCTAAAGATGAATTAATTAGACCAGAACAAGCTAAAGGAGAAAAAAGTATATATTCCAGTGCTATAAATAGAGGACAAAAGGTCCAAATTGTAGTGCTATAAACTTTATATTTTGAATCATTTCAGCACAATTTTTAATGAAACCCAAAAAACAAAAAAATGTTTCACCGTTAAAAATCTTCACATTTGCTCCACATTCATTAAAGGAGAAAAAAATTATATATTCCGGTGCTATAAATAGAGGGTCAAAAGTCTAAATTGTAGTGCTATAATCTTTATATATTCTGAATCGTTTCAGAACAATTTTTAATGAAAAAAAAAGGTTTCACCGTAAATAATCTTCAGATTTTCGCCACATTCAATATGCTTCTTTCTTCCCTCTACTTTCCCACCTCACACTTGCATGGAAATTGAAAAAGAGTAAAGTCCTATGAAAGAAAAAAAATTGGAATTTGACTTAGCCCAACTAACTTGATCTCCACGCACTCCCTCTCTTCTTCTTCTCTCCTGGCCGTCACGCGTTCTTTTTTCAATAAATAAATCCTCCCTTTGCTCTTATTCTTTCCGAATCCATATATATACATATACACTCAACCAACCCCTTTCCTAATTCTCTTCTCATTACACCTTCCCTTCTTCATCTCCTCCTCCCTCAATAAACCATAACAACAACAACAGACACTCAAAAATACACCTTTTTCAATCACTTTCTTTGCCAAAACATACAATCAATATGACTGTTTCAAAGATTTTTCTATCCATTTTATTCATGTTTATATTGGTCTTAGCTTCTTTTTCTTCATCAACAGAAGCAAGAAAGTTATTAAAATTGCATCAAGTGAAGAAAACACCAAGTTTGGAGGACAGGTTATATCTAAATGCTCTTCCTAAAGGCAGAGTCCCTGCTTCTACACCTAGCAAGAAAGGTCACTCTTACACTATCGACGAAAAGCTCATCGCCCGCCACCTGGCAGCCGTTGACCGGATTCTCCGGTCAGTTCCCAGCCCCGGAGTAGGCCACTAATAATAGGCACGCGATCAGACCTCGGCCTCCTTAGCTTCCACAGTTCTACATGACTTGTTTTTTCTTCTTTTTGGGAGTTTTTATTTTTAAATTTTGGATTCATTTTCTTGATGGAGGAAACTAAATTAGGTCAGTAATTGTAAACACAACATATTCGAAATGTATAGCTGGAGAGTGAACGTATGATTTTTTTAGTTTATTTCTTCTAATTATTTGATTTGTTTTAGGAGTTGTACACAACTTATACTTTCAAATTTCTTTTGTTGTTAGCCGATGATTTAATCATTGGTTCTTTTATATCTAATTGAAATTAAAAAGCATACCATGGATCACGAGTTTGTATTTTTTTGGATTGAAATGAAATGAGTACTACTTTATTTTTTCTATTGCAGAGGTGCTTACAACTAATCTCCTCTTTATATTCAATTCAATCCATTTTATTCTCTCTATTCATTAGTCTTATTGGGTGTGCTCGAATTGACAATTATTAATTAATTTCTCATGAAATGAAAATTAAAGTCTTATAAGTCTTTAATTTGGTCATTGTACATGTGGTTGATGTAGCAATCAAAGTATGCGTGGCTTCGGTTTGGAAAATCTGACTTTTTCGAGAATTATGACTACTACATTGCTCCACTTTTTATTAAATTTTGAATTTGGATATGTTAGCCCTTCGGCTTTATGGAATTAATGGACGGAATTTCCTAAATTTTCAGTAAAATGTCGAACCAAAAAAGGGGAAAATAAAACGCGTTATTGAATACTCCCTTGATTTTTTAGCTGTTTTCGAAATTCATCTTTTAGCATTAATTAGCAATGAAATTGACCTTATTAATATTTGCTATCTCTTCACATAAATACTCCCAACACATATTCCAACAATATTTACTCCAAGGGTAATGTAGAAAAAAAATAATTAATTCCTTTTTAAAATTTAAAAAAATTTACTTATTTTGGAGCACAAAAAAAGGCAAAAACATCACTTATTTTGGAACAGAGTGAGTACCTTTTTTCTTTCCTTTTTTGCTAGATTGCTAGTATATAGCCGATTATCTTTTCATAAAGGTTTTTGGTCATAATCTGAGCTTTTTTATATATGGTGCAATTTCAAGGGCCATAGGACCATGACATTACGCAACAATTAAGAGCTAGATGCTTCAAGAATGTTATTTCCATTTTAGACGGCCAATTTTTCACCCCTCAGCTCGGTGGATTTTTGGTGTTATTCGCTTACCTGGAAAAACAAAATACAAAAAATGTGGATACTTTGAGTATGGAATTTAACTTATGCATTAGCAGTAGTAATATGCATTTTTATTCACGACATCAAAATCTATAAAAATAATAATTATCTATTCTAACCTGTATTTAAAAGGCGTGTGCGTGACATTTTACATATGCTTCAGCAAGGCGCAAGCCCCAAGACACGGGGCGTAACCCCCATAAGTATTTAACTTTTAATATTTTATAAAATAATATTAATACAGTAAATATTTATAAACAGGTAAAATTGCATAAAAATTGAAGAAAACTATAAAATTGTTGGGCGTACGTCTCTTGAGACTTTCGCCCCACATCATTGCCTCGGGGAATTTTTGGTGCGCACTAAAAAAAACAGCGTTTAACGACGGAATTTAGCGACAAGCGATATTTCGTAGCTACATAACGACGGATTAGCGACGAAATTTGTATTTTGTCGTCAAATAATCTAGAAGATAATTTGTACCAAATATAGTGACGGATTAGCGACAAAAACTTAAATTCCTCGCTAAAATTGGCGCTAAATATTAGCGCCTTTGATTTAGCTACAAAATTAGCGACGAATTCTGGGCGACAAAAAATATTGAAACTTAGCAACGGATTTAACGTCCAATAATCCGTCGCAGAATTTATTTTACTTATCAAGGCATTCAAAAGTTTTCGGTGACAAAATATTCCGTCGCTAATTTCCTAAAATATAATTTCATTAATTACTATTAGCGACAAAATTTCGGTCCCTCGCTATTCCGTCGTTAAATTTTCGTCCCCAAAATTAAATTACCCTAGCAAACGCAAGGGCACAAACACAAAATTATATTCCGCTGCTATTCCGTCTCCACTGTTCTTCCTATTTCTTCTCTTCCTCCGCACAAACGCAGACTTCAGTACCATCAATCTAAGAATACTTTGACCACATCAATCTAACAAAGGCTGAGGCCTCAGCAACGTAGGTTTTCAGTCGACGGTTTCCTATTTTTGCAAAAGGGTTTTGTTCTCAGAGGTATGGGCTTGCTTTCTTATGATATTTGACAAATTAAGTGTCAAATCTTTGACAATTTCGTTACTTTTCTTGTGTTAAATAGAGATTTTTTTTATACCTATCTGAAAAATAGAAGAAAATCTTTGAAATTGTAATTTTTTGCTGCGGATCTCTGAAATTCGAAGTCATGTGTTTGTAGAATTCTGACACTCGAAGTCGTGCGTTGATTTTAGGGATTGCATGTCCTTGATAAGGTAAGCTTCTTTGTGCAGTACTTACTACCTTGTTTATTGTTCTTTTGTAAACTAAGCTGCCCGATGTTTGCATCCATAACCTCTTTTGAATTGTACATTGGTAGCCATTGTTGATTTTGTACTGCCTCGCTAAATGGTTTGGCGTCAAGTGTAAGTTTTGTTCTGAATTTTTTGTGTATTGATTACTTTTTCTATTCCTGTTGACATGTTTATTTTAGTAATAAAAAGGGAATATTTGTTTGGTGGGTCAGTAAGATTTAAGACAAAATTATTTCCATGAATATTTCAGATTAGTATTTACAGCCAAACATAGATAGAAAGACATTACAGACACAAAAAAGAACTCAAGCGATGCTAATTACAGATAGAGATTTTCTAACTCCTTCAAACTTGAAAAATAATACAACTCTAAACACACATATCTTTAAAATCTCCTTGAAAACAGGTGCTATAAATAATCTGTTTTGACATGTTTTCTATATACAATAGGTGCATATAATATACGAGTTTAACTTATACACAGACATATACACACATACGAGTTTAACTTATACATACCAACAACGTAAAATAAATTTACATATTAGGTCATCTTTATACTGTTTGATGTATATAAATTAAAATTCTCTTTGTATATGTGTGTGTAGTAAAATTTAAGACAGAAAATAAGCATGCAGAGAAAATATATTATGAAAACAGAAAAAGGAAAGAAGAAAGGTGACCTTGACATCAGTTGTCATTTCCACCAGTTCTCTAGTCATACTTTTTCAATATCTTAGCCAAACCTATGAAATCGAATCTTGTTTTTATTAAAAAGAGTACAAGATCCTTATTAAGGGTATCAAATGGATGGATTGAGATAATAAATGGGCGAGTATGTCCACCTTGATCTGTTATTTCTTGCATTTGAGTTGATATCTCTTGAGTCACATGTTGTAAAATGTAATACCATGATACTTTCTAGAGTGACGTACTGTTTGCTAGTAATATAAGAGTATCTTACTCAAAGATTTGCTAATATTTGGGAGCTGTGGTTCTCTATCCAGCTGATTTTGAGTTAGTTTCAAATTTTTCATAACCTTAAGAGTAAGGAAATGCTTAACAAGAATGCTGAAAAATTGAGAATATATGTTTTTCCATGATAGAACCAATGCAGTTTTTTAAGGATTAACATGTATGTTATGAAAAAGTGTTGAAAAGGAAAGAAATATACTTCAAATATTTTTAACTCTTTAACATTTAAGTGCCACAGTCATAGCAATGGCTGCATTGGATCCTGAATTGGCAGCAGTTACTGCAGCAGTCATAGTAGCAGCAGCTGCACCTACTTTTATACCTCCTGCAGCTTTAACAAGCTTTAATAACTTCTTGTTTATTTTAATATTAAATAGGAACATGGACAATCTAGATCGTGATTGGATGTACAAAAGGTTGGATGGCCGAGGGGGTATTAATTCAAGTTTTATAACTGGTGTGAACAAGTTTCTCCAGTTTGCTTGTTCTCAGCGCAATCGCATGAGTGGTGAAAATGTTAGATGTCCATGTAAAATATCACAACATTAAATACATGGATGTTGAAACTGTTAAATTGCACCTTTATCGGTATGGATTTATTGAGAACTATTTTCTTTGGAAGTATCAAGGAGAAAAAGATGTGACCGGTGAGATGTCTTCTAGTGGTGATTTGCATGGTGGCGCTCAACCTGAATCGGGATATGACAATCAATATCGACAAATGGTCTTGGATGCAGCTGGACCCAATTTTGGCCATGGTTTGAGCTGGCAGTCTTATAATAATACTGAACCTGAGTCGTCTCATTCTTATGAACATTCAATGGAGGCGGAGCTTAATCCTTCAGTGGAGTCGGAGCCTAATCCTTCAATGGAGGAGGATCCTAATCTTTCAAAAGAGGAGGAGCCAAATCTTGAGTGCCAAAGGTTTTATGATTTTCTACAGGCTACTGATGCAAAATTATACCCTGGTTCTTCCCTCTCTCAAATCACAGTGGTTTCCAGGATGCTAAATATTAAAATGGAGAATACTTTATCACAAAGAGGTTATAACCAAATGATGCAATTGTTGAAAGAGGCTTTACCAGAAGATAACACAATGCTTGATAACTATTACGAGACCAAGAAGCTAGTGCGTAGCTTGGGTTTGCCAGTTGAAAAGATTGATTGTTGTAATTCTGGATGTATGTTGTATTGGGGTGAAGATGAGGACCTCACATATTGCAAGTTTTGTGGCCACCATTACCATCAACTGCATCCTTTGCGGCGATCGCCTTTTCTCCCGTACACCCTGCAACATTAGAAGCAACGCCAACCACAGCTTTAGTTGCCTCTTCTCCTTTCTCAGCTGTATAATGTGCTGCTCCCCAACCACCTACTGTAGCTTTTTCCTTCACAGTTTCAGCTACTTCCCCTGCATATCCTACTGCTCCTTTCCCTGTTTCTAAGGTAACATATTTAGCATCAACAACTTTCTGTCCAATATAACTTGTTGTTTTCCCTGCATATCCTACTGCTCCTTTGCCTATTTCTAAGGTGGCATATTTAACATCTACAGCCTTCTGCCCAACATAACTTGTTGCTTGCCCTGCATATCCTACTGCTCTTCTGCCTGTTTCTAAGGTAACATCTTTTGCTTCTGTAGCTTTCTATAGTGTATAATCTTTTGCCTGTTGTGCTGTTGAAAGGGTGTCTCTAGTTGTGGAATAAGCTTGCTGACCCAGCTTTTTGCAAGGTATAGTCTTTAGCTTGTTGTGCAGATTGAGCTAGATTTTGTCCTGCAGTTGAAAGGTTATCTTTAGTTGCAGCATAAGTTTGTTGCCCTTTTTGAAGTGCTGTGTCTTTAGCTTTCTTAGCAACATAGTGATATCCACTTTGAATAGTTGGCCTATTCGATTCTCTATAGTTGCAACATAAGTTTGTTGGCCTATTAACAGTTTCTTATGAAATTTCAGCTTGTGTTTACTATTTCTAGTGATCATCTCATAAAGCTCTAGCTACTACTAAATCTGTGTTGTTTGGGGCAGGAACTTACATTGATTAAGATGGGAAGATTTTCTTGTATTTTCTCTACATTGCAATTTCTTGATGAATTTTCTATAACTTAGCTTCTGCTTGTTTGAATTTTCAGAGACTATACTTCTTAGGTTAAGTTGGAGCAGCCCATTATAGGCCAAGAAAAGGAGAAATTGGAAATATGCCTCGAGGTAGAGGTCTGGGTAGCGCATGCCGTGTAGGTAAATCTTCAGTTAGGGGTAATTTTTCTACTCGTGAAAATATGCCTACTGTTCCCATTCCCAGAGTCAATCCTCAACAAGGTGGAACGAGTTCCTCAGGTGGACCGGATCACATCAATCAAGTTCAAACATTAGGTCCTACTAGTACGCCACCTATTCAAACATCAGGCCATGGTAGTACCCTAACTATTAATTTGGAACCATCTCCAAATACCCCTAATCAGAGCAACACAATAGATGAGGGTAGATCTTCTCAAAACAACATAATAGGCGAAACTGAATGTAGCAGTACCCGCCGACTGAGGACGCTTGTTACTCTTTCTCCTGCACGGTTAGTCCATACTTGTACTATTACTTTTGGTATATTGTTATTGATACATGGTCTTCCTTTAAATAATATCTTCTAATTTGTTCAGGTTAGAGCCTTCATATGAATGCTCTGAGTTTATAACTAAGTCTTTCAAGAATGAACTTGATCCTAATGGATTTAACTGGAAAAATGTCTCAAATGAGTTTAAAAAAAATTATTTTGGAGAATTCAAGGTATAATCCATCACAATTAAATTTTGAAAGTATATTAACTTTTATATGTAGTTTATTAATGTTATTACTTTATAAAATTATTTCAGAAGGCTTTCTACTGTGATTCTTTAATTGATAGTGTGGTGCAGATCCAATGGGAGCGTAGGGCAGTAAGAAGATACAGTGATTTTATTAGCAAACTAAAAGCAAATATGGTGCAACCGGACATTATTCCAAATAATGTGTGAAAAAGTTGGTCGAGACTTTGGAAGGATCCTAAGTGTGTTGAAAATCAGAAATAAATACAAAAAATCATTGTGGTGGGAGCGAAATTGCCACTGGGATCATATAGGTGGCTCTATCAGTGTTGGGGAGCATCGCAAGAGACTTGTAAGTGTATTTATAACTTTTTCCTGAATTTGTATTGTGTGCATGTTCACTTATGCGTATGATATCATGTCTCCACGAATTGAAGTTGCTGTTGCAGTTGCTTTTATCTTGTCCCTGCTTTTACTATCAGTAATGTTCTATCCTTTTCATATTCCCAAACGTTTTTAGGTATGTTTATACTTTGTGTGTGAGTTTGTTAAAAAAACTGATGAGGGACAAATGATTTCTAGCGGAATTTAACGATATACGTCAAATGTGACCCTTCTCTTTTTTCTTCCCTGTATCCCCTGAAGTTCTGTGTCTCTTTTATGTGTTGGCCATAGTTATGAGGTATTAGTTTACTTCAAAGTAAAAAGTAGGAGATATTAGTTACTTAAAAGAAATAGTTATGAAATAGTTTGGCAATTATATTGCTGGTTTTCTGTTTTTGGTGTTCCACCACCACCTTTCTAGTGTTCCACCACCACCACCACTACCACCTAGTATTGGTTATGGAAATTGCCTGTTGACTACTCCTGCTGTTCCGTGTTGTCCAGTACAGTATAACTATGGACCTCCCCCTCCTTATTACTACTATACTTGTTCATCAACCAAGCTCTTTGCTTGTGAATGGATTTCTGCTATTTTTTCCTTTTTCTCCATTATGTTTTTTGCGATTTGAAGCTTGAAGAGGATTTCAAGTTCTAAAGCTCATGAATGCTTTCCTATGGACTATGCTATGACAGTAGAGATATTCCTCTCTTGTTGAGGAAGATATCAGTTTGGTAAAATATCTAATGTCTTGTTACAAAAGTCAATATTTCTTATTTCCAAGAACATTTCTTTGTTGTGGGCAAGTTATATTGAACTCTCATGATTGCATTGTCCCCCATGCACCTGTATTGTACAAATTCATACCAACCTTTATCAATGACCTATGTGAGGGGTTTTCACTGATTATCCAATTGAATTGTTATGGATCTTGTTACCTGTATCCTTGAGGTATGAAAATTATATTGTCTCTCATTCCTTAGCACACCTGTTCTTTTCAAATTCAATTGCCTATGGCAATTTCATAAAGCACAAAGTCTGTGCGCTAAAGTATTCTCCAGTGTGTTCTTCCTTGATGGTATGCTTGTGGCAATCTTCAAATCCCTCCCATTGAAATGAGTACTATGTACAATACCACTAATTGGGAGTTCATTAAAGAGTAGGGCATGTGTACAGTAGATTTTCCTGCTAAAAAAGAAAATAATCTTAGTGAAAACTTTGATCAACATATCCTCCTCCTTTAGGATTTGAATATGCTGAACTAGCAATAACTCATGTCATCTGCCCCTTCTAATCTCCCCAAGGTATAATTTTTGGTGTCAAATATCATGGATTTCATTTGGAAAATAGAACTAAGAGTTTGAATAATTGAATATATAGACACTGACTTTAGTTTCTATGTTTCTCTATCTTCTTAATTGAATAATTTTTGTATAGGCTGTTAAAAAGGGTCGAGATACAACACAAAATGAGTTGCATTTGCACGTCCATACACATGGTAATGATAAAAAATCTTTTGTTGCTGAGAAATCCCGAATCATACATGTAAGATAACTTTTTAATTGACTTTACTTTCATATATTTTTTTTATTTTGTAAACTGAATGTTCTTATTAATTCTTCTACAGGAAAAATATCAGGAGATATTACAACAACAAACACAAACTCAATCTGATATTGATCAGTGTCAATCATATTATCAAGTCACGGGAGAAGAAAAGAAAAGAAGAGTATATGGTCTTGGATCGCAAATAAAATGCTACTACAGGCCAAATCTTCATGGCTCTCTTGGATCTGATGCTACATCGTCAACAACATCTCCAAATTCTCAATCAACACCGATAGGGAATCTGGATGAGTTAGTGATGCGATTGATTCCTGCACTGACAGATCATTTAGTTCCTGTAATCGTTGAGCGGGTACGCGAATTAGTTTCCTTACCCTCGCATCAGCCAAATACTGATATGGCACCTACAGTTCCAACATCTTCTACTGCTGCTAACATTGATGAGGTTCATGTATTGGATTCTGACTCTCCAGCCTAGCATAGTTAGCTTACTTTGTTTGGACATTATTGTTGGTCCTTGTGGATTTTTTGTACTTAATGATACTTTATATGCATTATGCTATATATTTTGGACCTTGTTAAATTTATATTAATATCAGTGACTTTTGATTAAGTGTATTCAATAGTTTATGTAATATATTTGAACATAGTACATTTAAAATAATAAATAAAAATAATTTTAAAAAATCAGCAATATAATAAAAATAAATCAGCGACGGATACATTCCGTAGCTAAAATTATTGCGTAAAATTAAATCTTGCGACGAATTGGCGACAAAAGATTTTTTTTTTGCAAAAAGCAGGGACAATTAGCTATAACACGGCTAGCGACGGACAATTTCGTCGCTATAAGAACAAATGACGAATTTTATTATGTATTGCAGCGACGAAAGGCATCAAAATAGCGACAGAAACAAGCTCTATAGCGACGGATATTTCCCTCACTAAACTTTGCTACAAAACTATATCGTCGCTATTCCGTCGCTAATTCTGCGACGGATTGGTATTTTTCATCGCTATAAGCCTAGCAACGAGGATATTAGGGACCAACTTGAATCTATCACTATTCCATCGCTAAACAACTTTAGCGACGGAAAACATTGATTTAGCGACGGAATTCGGCCGTTGCTAAACGCTGTTTTTTTTGTAGTGGCGCCTCGCCTCGAAAACTCCTTTTAAAACACTAATTCTAACTCTAATTAATTTGTGATAGAATATATGAGTCCATCAAACTACGTAGAGACCAGGTCCTCTATGAGTTTCTACCGAGAATGCTAATAAAACAGTAAGTAAATAAAACATGGAGTTTTTACGTGGAAAAACCCATGCTCAAGGGGATAAAAAATCACGACCTACACTGGTAGGATTTCAACTTCACTATGAGCAACTTTGTATTACAACCTACGCAATCTAGAAATTAAACTCTTAACCCCTCACTAACTTGTAATACACCTAATATAAGCCACTTTGCAATACACCTATTACAAAGACTTCAACTCATGACTAACTCTAGTCACGACACAAACACTAAAGGTTTATGGTTTTACAAGGGGTTCCTAAGTTACAACTCAACTAAGGACATACAAAGTACTAGCTATAGGAACTGGTCCGTAGTAGTGTTGAACTTTGTTCTTGATGCACCTGAGAATTGAATGCTTGAGTGACAGAAGCTTGAATGCTTGAGTGACAGAAGCTTGAATGCTTGAATCAATTCTCAAATGTTCAAGTGATGTTTTGTTGTAATGTTTAATGTTAATATAACATGGATGACATCACTTGAGTGATGTAATCACTTGGTAGGTCAAATGAGAAGTGACTGTTGTGTTGCACTATTTCTGTATACAGTGCAAGCAGTCACTTTCCAGCTGTAGACAGTTGACTTCGTACTGCTGTAAGGGAAACACAAGGGTATCAGGTCCCTGTGTTGATTCTCTATCTTTTGAAGTCATAGCAACTCACATAAGTTAGAGTCCGTTGATTTGAGTTGTGTACCAAGAGTGTCAGGTTACTTATCTGGTGCTTTGATAGTAAGTTGGTTAGATCATCAAAACATAAAACAAAGGTATTGTAAAACCATCAATCTAGTAATGCAAAAATACAATAATTACTTTCTAAAATTAGTTAATACTATATTCATAGTGTAAAAAACTATTTACATACCAGTATGTATGGATCCAAATTTGGACGACCACGACTATTGACAAACACGACAGAAGACGAAATCTTCATAGATCGACGTCCTGTGAAGAACGACATACAACAAATAGAGGACGTAGGACTTTTACAGTAGTGTAGGCCCAACAGGGCGCATTAGGACTATACTCTCGAATATTCCCTATGATATGTCCTTTAGGGTTCAGAAGGGGATTGTCCCATATATATAGTGGGATATAAACCTTGCAAAGGGGGCTTTTGCTGGGGAGGCTAAGAACACTAATTGTAATACCTTTTATATATTATAGATTGGCATTTTCAACATTCGATCAATCACTTTCACGAGATCAAGAAATATTACTCATTGTGTTCATATTTTATACCATTTGTTCTAGAGTTTAGTATACTTAGCTAAGATTTATCCATTCATTCTCTTTAATTGATTTATTCAAAAAGGTTCCAATATCTTTTGGGTCAAACTATTTGGCGCCGTCTGTGAGGATTTCTTTAGCTGAGATTTTAGTTTCATCTAGATCCTTGAAAGGGATAATCACCTCTTTTTAGCCTCGCGAAGATCAACAATGGCAGGAAAGAGGGAAGCAAGATTAAAGGCAATAGTAGGTGTCACAAACAACCTTCTGGGTTCCATCAATGAAGCCGACAAGGAAGACAACAAAAACACAATGCCAAGCGCTACACTTGAGGAAGATACCTCACCCCTCCCCCCGGCACGAAAGCGTGACTGTCTCGTGCGAGAGGGGAACCTCAACATCCGCATCAAGAGAAGTACCACCAGTTTCGAAAAGGCTATTAGAAGAATGGCTAACAAACACCTTGAGAAACATACTCGACAAACCTATTCATAGGGATATCAGAGGCACGATACACGTAGACACCGCAACTGTCGTCGATGAGCTAAAAACTCCACGCACAGGTAACACTCATATTGTCATTGATGCAGGTAATGATGCACTTGCAGCCATCTTAAAGAAAATGGAAGAAATGGAGAATGAGAACAAAATGCTCCATGTTTAGATGAAGGAGCATCAAGAAAGGGTCGATAAAATACCGGGCGCTCCGAAGTTGCTACCAAAACGAGGCGTTGGCCGATTCGTCGAGCAACCATATAGTGAAGGGTAATCCCACCGCTCTATTCTAAAAACCTTCAAAATGTCGCCATACTTGAAAATATATGATGGCACCACGGACCCCGAAGATCACATAATCCACTACGTCACGGCAGTAAAGGGCAACGATCTGTCGAAAGAGCAGGTGTTATCGGTGCTGCTGAAAAAGTTTGGTGAAACCCTGATAGGGGGAGAGCTGACATGGTATTCCCAACTACCGGCACGACCAATATCAACATTAGAAGAAATGGCAAATAAATTCGTCACCGCTCACGCGCGAGCAAAAAAGGCAGAAGCCAGGGTAAATGACAACTTCGCCGTTAGGTAGACGACAGGCGAAGGACTTCGGGATTTCCTAGCCCGATTCAATAGGGTAAGAATGAGCCTACCGAATGTATCAGAGGGGATGGCGGTAGCAGCCTTCCAAAATGGGTTAAATAGAAACAGGTCGAAAGCAACTAAAAAGCTGCTAAGTAGGCTCATGAAATACCCTCCCACGATGTGGGAAGAAATCCATAATGCCTATTATGCTGAAGTAAGGGCAGATGAGGACGACCTAAATGGTCCGATCTAGCGGCTAACATCGGTCCAAACCGATACAAGGAGAGATCTCTGCAACGATAGTCGAAAGGACCAACTATCCTATTTCAGTCGAGAAAGGCATCAGCCCTACATTAGAACATCCATCCCACCTCCTCAATGACACGCAGACGTCATGCCTCGACATACCGTGCCATACTGAAACGAAAGAGATATGCCCCCACTGTTATCTGCTTATAACATTTGCGTTTCTCCTTCAGAAATAATCTATGCACTAGAAAAGCTCGGCACAAGGTGCAGTGGTTGCAAAAGATGAAGTCAGATCAAAGCGCACGAAGATCAAATGTCCTGTATGAATTCCATCAGGAAAGAGGACATAAGACCAAAGACTACATAGGTCTGCGACTGGAAGTGGTAAGAATGCTAAACTAGGGACACCTAAAAGAATTGTTGAGCGATCGAGGACGGGTTAACTTCGCTCGTGGGTGCGATCAACCTCAAGGACTCCCAAAACCACCTTCACCAGCTCGTATCATGCAAATGATCATTGGCGGTGAAGATGATACGGTAATCAACCATGTGAAATTCACCACTACACACAAGCTCAAGCGTACAGTCGCTCACGAACGGCATGATGACATTGAAGATAGTTTCATCTTCGATAAGTAAGATACTAACGATTTGTCTTTCACTCACTATGATGCTTTGGTTATAACTTTACGTATCGCGAACACTGATGTAAAAAGAATTATGGTAGATGACGGAAGCATCGCATTTATTATTCACCCACGAGTCCTCATACAGATGAGACTCCAGTATAAGATAGTACCGTACTGTATAACACTAACAGGTTTTAATAATGCAGTGGAACAAACCTCTAGAGAGATAGTGTTGTCCGTTCTGGATGGGGGAGTCACTCTGGAAACGACGTTCCACATCATGAACCAGGAAACAGCCTATAACGCTATCATAGGGCATTCATGGATACACGTCATGCGAGCCGTCCCATCAAGTTTCTATCAAGTAATTAAATTTCCTACTCCTTGTGGAATATTTAGCATCCGGGGCGAGCATAGAACCACCCAAGAATGCTGTCAAATGGCCCAAGATTGCACACATACCCTACAACTAAAGGGGCAAGTGCGGAAGCATAGCAATCAGCCATATCGAGAACCAAACCCGACATACAAATAGAGGCCATCAAAGACTTAGATGTCGTAGAAGCCTGCAAGGAAACCGTAGAAGACCTCGACCCTGTTCAATTAGACAACACTGACAGCACGAGAAAAGCCTATATCGGGCACAACCTCTCAGAACCAAGTAAGTTCCACGAATTCTTAACTAACAATGCCGATTTGTTCACCTTTTCCCATTTAGATATGGTGGGAATCCCAAGGGACATTGCCACACATAGGATGAATGTCGACCCTTTTTACCCGCCCATGCGACAAATGAGGAGAAAGTTTAATGCTGCAATTAACGACGCAATTAGCGAAGAAGTTGAAAAAACTTTTTACTAATGGTTCCATCCGAGAATCAAAGTATCCTCAGTGGGTCGCCAATGTGGTCATAGTAAAAAGGAAGAATGGGAAGTGGCAGATGTGTGTCGACTTTACCGACCTAAACAAAGCATGCCCAGAAGATTCTTTTCTATTACCACATATCGACCAACTCCTCGATGCAACGGCGGGGCACGAACTATTAAGCTTCTTAGACGCCTATTCTGGTTACAACCAAATTCTAATGGCAGAATAAGACCAAGAAAAAACCACTTTTATCACTCACCAGGGAACGTACTGTTATAGATTCATGCCGTTCGGACTCAAGAATGTAGGGGTGACGTACCAAAGGTTAGTCACCAAAATGTTCAAAGAACAAATTGGGAAGACTATAAAAGTCTACATCAATGACATGCTAAGTAAAGTCGAAAAGGAAGGAGGATCACATTGGTCATCTGAAGGAAGCCTTCGAAATATTGAGTCGATACGGCATGAAATTGAATCCCGATAAATGCACCTTTGGCGTAACCTTAGGAAAGTTCCTCAATTTTTTGGTGTTGCAAAGGGGTATCAAGGTCAACCCGGATCATATCAAGGCAATCGAAGGAATACCGAAAACATTAACCAGCAAAAAATAGGTATAGAAATTGACAGGATAAATAGACGCCCTGTTGAGGTTCATCTCATTATCGTCAGACAGGTGCGATAAATTTTTCAATGTACTAAGGAAGGATCACATACTACTATGGAATTCAGAATACGTCGATGCCTTAAGAAAAATGAAAATGTACCTATCCTCGCCGCCACTACTTGTCAAGGCAGAGACGGGCGGATGCCTTATGGTGTACCTAGCAGTCTCCGAAGTGCAATTTTGGTCCGCGAAAATAAAGGTATGCAATCTCCAATTTATTATATTAGCAAAACCTTAATTGATACCGAAACAAGGTACCCCACCTTGAGAAATTAGCTCTGGCATTAGTCGTAGCTTCACGAAAGCTTAGACCATATTTTCAATGTCACCCCATAATGGTGGTGACGACCTTCCCCCTCAGGGGCATCATACACAAACCCGAACTATCGGGTAGGTTGGCCAAATGTGCCATAGAATTAAGTGAGCACGATATAATATATCAACCGCAAACTGCTATAAAGTCGCAAGTGCTCGCCGATTTTCTCGTTGATTTCAGCGCGAAAATATTGCCTGAAGAATAGTAGGAGGCGCTCCGTGATTCCACACATTCCGACCTCTAGGTCCTCTACACCGACGGCGGATCTAATGTATTGAGATCGGGACTAGGACTCATCCTCGAATTCCTTACGGGCGAAGTGATTTTCCAATCCATATGGTGCCCCGAGATGACTAAAAACGAGGCCGAGTATGAAGGTGTTATTGCAGGATTGAAATTAGCCCTCAAATATGGCACCGATGACTTGTCCTCCATTGCGACTCTGAACTCGTGGTGAATCAAGTCTCTGGGACTTTCCAAATCAATGAATAGAGACTAAAGAAGAACTAGTCTAAAATTCACAAACTACTACTAGAATTTGATGAATGCCTCCTCGACTAGATACCCATGGCGCAAAACATTAAAGCGGATGGACTCGCCAAGCTAGCAGCAGCCACCAGAAATATCAACAAAGAAAACATGGTCACCCTTCTCCATTCTTCGATAGACCAGGTCGAGGTACATTCCATAAACCTAATTTGGGACTGGCGCAACCATATCGTAATATATTTGCAGGAAGGAACACTCCCACAAGACAAGAAAGAAGCCAAACAGCTCCGAATACAGGTGGCCAAATACAGCCTCGTAAACTATGATCTTTACAAAAGGACATTCGGTGACCCCCTGGCCAAATTTCTTGGGCCAAATTAAACAAGGTGGGTACTAGAAGAAGTACACGAGGGGCACTGCATAGTCCATACGGGAAACCGTGTCCTTATCAGATGCCTCATCCGCGCAGGATACTACTGGACTACCATGAAAAAAGAAGCCGCGAATTACATTAGAAAATGTGAGCAGTGCCAAAAATACGCCCCTATGATACACCGTGCAGCAAAACTCTTGCATTCCGTTATTTCTCCATGGCCATTCATAAAGTGTAGGATGGATATTGTCGGACCCCTTCCAGCAGGGCGAGGTAAGGTATGTTTCCTTTTGGTTTTAACTGACTATTTTTCTAAATGGGTAGAAACAGGTGCATACACTCAAATACGTGAGCAAGAAGTTATCGCATTCATATGGAAAAATATAATGTGCCGCTTCGGCATTCCCAAAGAAATCAGCTGTGACAAGGACCTCGGTTCGTCGGATAGAAAACAACCGACTTTTTTAAAAATGGTACATCAAGCAAATACTCTCCACACCATACCATCCCACCAGCAATGGACAAGCTTAATCCTCCAATAAAATGATATTGAACATATTGAAAAAGAAGCTCAAGGATGCCAAAGGGCTATGGCCTGAAGTGCTACCAAAAGTACTATAGACATACCGCACCACGCCAAAAACTAGCACAGGCGAGACGCCATATTCATTAGTCTACGGGACTGACGCGGTTATACCCGTCGAAGTTGGAGAACCTAGCCTGAGATATTCCAATGAGAGAGGACCAAGTAACGATGAAAGTAGGTTACAAGACCTGGATGAATTCGAAGAGCGATGAGATATGGCTCACGTAAGAATGGTAGCCCAAAAGAAACAAGCAGAAAGGTACTATAACAAGAAGGACAAAATACGACCACTCAAGGTCGGAGACTATGTTCTCAAAGATAAAACACAAGTAGCAAAAGATCCTAATGAGGGAAAATTGGGAACAAACTGGGATGGGCCATACAAAATCACAGCGGTAGTAAGCAAATGAGCCTTCCAATTAGAGACGATGGAAGGAAAGCTATTCTAAAACAATTGGAATATCGCCCATCTCAAATACTTCCACTTCTGAAAAGAGGCGCCGCCTAAATCGTACTCTTTTTCCCTCACCCAGGTTTTGTCCCAATCAGGTTTTCTCTGTAAGGTTCTTAATAAGGCGGCAAGGGAGACGTCTCGAGGTCCGAAGTGCTATTCATTACCCCACCCGTTGACATGATCTCCAGGCTGAGTAATGAAGGGACTGGGTATAGATAGCCAAATCTCCATTGTATGTACAAAGTCAACACGTATTTCCTGCAAGAATATAATCAAATCTCCAATGTATGAATAAAACTAGCATGCAGAATACTCCAACAAATAAAATAGAGTGCCACCCTCACGACGGGATACTACTTCGATGCCAGCTCGGAAGTAACATCCCAATGGCCAAGGCTATCGACAGAAATATGAGTTTGACTTCACTCGAACTACGATGGTATACTACTTCGACACCAGCTCAAAAGCAACATCCCAATGGACAAGGCCATCAACAAAGATATGAGTTCGGTTTCACTCGAACCACGACGGGATACTACTTTGACGCCAGCTTGAAATTAACATCCCAATGGCCAAGTCCATCGACAAAGATATAAGTTCGACTTCACTCAAACTATGATGGGATACTACTTCGATGCCAGCTTGAAAGTAACATCCCAATAGCCAAGGCCATCGACAAAGATATGAGTTCGACTTCACTCGAACTACGACGGGATACTACTTTGATGCCAGCTCGAAAGTAACATCCTAATGGCCAAGGCTATCGATAAAGATATGAGTTCGACTTCACTCGAACTACGACGGGATACTACTTTGACGCCAGCTCGAAAGTAACATCCCAATGGCCAAGGCCAGCAAAAAAGATATGAGTTCGACTTCACTCGAACCACAACAGGATACTACTTCGATGCCAGCTCGAAAGTAACATCCCAATGGCCAAGACCATTGACAAAGATATGAGTTTGACTTCACTCGAACTACAACGGGATACTACTTCGATGCCAGCTCGAAAGTAACATCCCAAAGGCTAAGGCCACCGATAAAGATATGAGTTTGACATTACTCGAACCACGATGGGATACTATTTCTACACCAGCTCGAAAGTATCATCCTAAAGGCAAAGGCCATCATCAAAGAAAAGGGTCCTACCTCACCCGAAGCAAAATCAGCTTAATAGTTCGACAAATGCCCGAGATATCATAAATATTAAAAAGATTACCACCGAATCAACAAAACAATTTCTTTATTACAACATAATATCACTAGCAACTATCTTTACAATAGGCTAAAAAATGCCCTTACAAAAATCTTGAAGCAAAAGTAAGTACAAACCAAAAACTACACATCATCTCCGATAGCATACACATCTTCATACCAAGAGTCGGAGGTAATACGGTTCGCATCATCAGAGTTGATATCATCCCCATCAGGCGTAAGTGGGTCGTATTCGCATGCCTCATGGGATACATGAGCTTTGGCACGCATATCCTGAAGTTCTACTTCAGATGCCCACCTGTCAACATGAAGAGCCTTGTATACATCAAGCTGGGCCTCAGCGTGAACCTATAACTCATATAAATGATGAGGCACAATAGGAGCGGTCGAAGCACGTGACATAGAAGGTTGCGAGCGTCGGCGCGCGTCCTCCATTAATAATAATGCCACTTGTCCGGTCAATGTGGGTAGCTCCGCCTCCAACTCCTTTATATGCCCCTCAAGCCCCGCTACCTTAAGCTCGGATGCCTCCTTCTCCTTGGTTTGCTCCGACCTACAGACAAGGAGGGCATCTTCTAAAATCGTCGCTTCAGAAATAACATTTGCCAGTATATCGGCACTCACACTCAACTCACCCTTGAGTTCATTGATATTCGCTGCCTTCATACCCAACTCGACAGTTAAACTAGCCATCTTTGCTTATAGGCCGTCGTTCTCACCCATCACCTCTCTACTTAACTCGAGGTCATCTTTCTTCGTCTTAAGGGATGCCTTGAGTTCACTGTTGAAGGTGACGACCTTCATAATATCCTCGTATCGCACTCTCAACTCCTCGACCTTGCGTACCAATTGATCCTCTTTCTGTTTGAGCCCTTCACGAAATAGTTGGAAGTCAGGGTCCTTATTGAAGATGTTGGCCATCGCACAATGCTTGGTGCGATATTCTTGAAATTTAGAAGATATCATCCCGCAGATGGTCGTCCTCTTACTTTCCCGGCACTCGTGCTCAATCTCCATGATAAGGGTCTGAACAATAAGAAAAAGTTAAAACAAAAGACAGGTCAAAAATAACAACGCAAACCCAATGACGAAAAGGAAGAGAAAGACACCTACCCGCAAGGCCATGCCGGTGACGTTTCGAGACAACCCCATATTGCTTATCGCTATAACCACCTCGCTCTCGGGGCCAGCACATAGAAGGGCTAAAGCAGACGCCACCTGATCACAGTTCAACAACAAGTTGTAGTCCCTAGGGACAATGTTGGCTCAAGAATAGATGAAGTTTTAAAGATTGACAAAAGAACTCAGACATGGACCAGGTCCATCTTGTGAAGCATAGTCATGATATACATGTACAAGTAAGATGCACGTAAAGGAGATAAGTCTAATTGATCAAGCAGTAATATCTCCTGATCTGATCGAAAAGTTTGCATATACGATGAGGAGAGAAAGACTCCTTATAGGAAGAGAACACAATTTAGGATAAAGATAGTGTTAGAGTTTGAGATCATCATGAACTCTTCTACGATAGAAGAGCAAAAATTGAATCCCAGTTAAACTCTGATTACTAACTTATTAAATATTAGTGTTGTTCTCTTTTATAGGTAATGCACATAAGCAGAAGTTAAACTTAAATTCAGAGCAAAAGAGCAAGGCGATTTTGCAAGCAATTTATGTGTGATTTGAGTGTGCACTCTGGAAGCTACTTGAACGAGATAGAAGAACCAGTTCCTAGTATCTATCTTTTATTCTAGTTCAATTGTAGTAGGTGATTTTATATTGTACTTTTCAGCTTTTATAGAAGCGATTGTATTAGGTAACTAGAGTGTTCAAGTTAGAGTTAACTTGAAGTTGTCGCAACAGTTGAGGCTATGTGTCACAACGGGATAAGAGTTAATCGTTAGGTTTACAAAGAGTTTTTGTAAATGCTGTTTTGGCTCAGTGATTTTAGTGAAAGTTTGGGAAAATCCTACTGAGTAGTAGGTCATAGTTTTTTCACCTTTTGAGCCACGTGTTTTCCACATAAAAATCTCTGTATTCTTTATTTTCAGTGTTTATTATTCCGCAAACAGTAGTAGTTGGAACACCAAGAAGAACCAGGTTCTTCTATTATTCAGTTAAGCGAAAATTGGGTACCACACAAATCACCCCCCCCCCCCCGTGTGGTATGGACGCTTAAAACATCAATTGGTATCAGAGTAGGTTATCCTTGAAGAGGTTAACACCTTTGGAAAAGATCAAGATGAGTGCACCACCTTGAAACTGGGAAGGGCAATCCACTGCTAGGCCTCCACTCTTTAATGGTCAGTACTATTCTTGGTGGAAGAACAGGATGAGAGATCATATCATAAGAGAGGACTATGAACTCTAGGACATAGTCACTGATGGTCCCCTGGCAACTACAAAAAAGAATGTTGAAGGACTGGACGTGTCGAAGACAAGAGCTGACTGCACTGCTGAAGATTTTAAGAAATGGGAGAAGAATGCCATGGCCAAGAAATGGCTTGTATGTGGACTGGGCCCAGACGAGTACAACAGGATTCAAAGTTGTACCACTGCCAAAGAAATATGGGACACTTTACAAGTGGCTCATGAAGGAACTCCTCAAGTAAAGATATCAAGAGGAACACTGCTATATTCTCAATATAAGAATTTCACTATGAAGGAAGGAGAAACTATCTAGGAGATGTACACAAGGTTCACAACACTAACAAATGAACTTAAATCTATTGGGATAATTATCCTTGAAGAAGACAAGGTTGAGAAAATCTTGACAAGAGTCTTACTAGTGACTTGAGAAAGCAAAATCACTGGCATTCAGGAATCAAAGAACACTGTTACCCTCAAGCTGGATGGACTGATTGGAAACCTCACTGCCCATGAACTAAGAAGGCAAACCATGAAAATAGATGCACCCAAGAAGGAAAGAAGTCTGGCTTTCAGAATAGCTGAAGGTGCGGATCTGGATGATGAAGAAATGGCCATGATCACAAGAGATTTCAAAAAGTACCTAATGAGAGGAAAGGGTTCTTCAAGAGGTAAAACCTTCAACAAACCAAAGTCTCCTAAGAAACAGACCAACGAGGGTTGCTACAGATGTGGTAAGACTGATCACATGATCAAGAACTGTTCTCAGTGGAAAATTGAATGGAAGAAGGAAAGGGCATAACGAAGGAACAGGTTCAACCCAAAAGGAACAAAGAATCAACAAAGGCTATGGTTGCTGCTTGGGGAGAAATATCATATGAGGACTCAAAAGATGAAGCTGGAAATGAAAAAGCACTTATGGCCATCGGAGAATCAGATGATGAGCAAGAGATAAGTGTCCTTTATCTTAAAGACAAGACTAAATTTATGTCTAAAGAAAGGTTGTTTGAAATATTGCTAGACTTCATTGATGAGTCTGAGATAATTAACAATGAGAAGGAAGATCTGTCTAGGGAGTGTGCAATCTTAAAATCCAAGTGCAAAAATCTAGAATCTAGGGCTAATAAGAGTGACAGTAAAAATGCTGAGTTGCCAGGTTCTTGAACTTGACACCAGTGTCCTAGAGCTTAGGTCTGAAGACTTTAAGCTTAAATTAGGAACAGGTAAGAAGAAAGCTGATCACACACATCTCACCTTAGAAGAAAACTTAGGAAAAATGAAGGATGAGTTGTACAGGAAGGATGAGCAAATAAGAGTCTTAAAAGAATATCTAGGCAAGGTAAAGCATGAACTAGGCAGAACTTGCAATTGGAATAGGGCTTCTTATGCACTTTTCTGACTACAAGAACATCACAGTAGCAACAAAAGAGGATTTGGCTATGGGACTCAAGCACCTAAGTGGGACACTAAAAGCAAGTACCTCACTCTTCCTGAAAACAAAATTCGGATACACTGTGGCAAGACTGGCCATTACAAAAATGAATGTAATGAAAAAGAAAAGGCCAGTCAAAAGAACAAAGCCTTTGTTCAAGAGAAAAATAGGCTGCCTGGGTGGGCTAAAAGGAATGTGATTTACCCCTTTGCCTATAGAAAGGGACCCAAACTAGTTTGGGTTCCTAAGACTAACCCTTGATTTCTTTTTGCAGGTCCAAGTGAAGGGAAGCAACCAAATATGGTACATGGATAGTGGTTGTTCAAAATATATGACTGGAAGCAAGAACCAGTTCCTTTCACTTGAGGACCTAAAAGGAGGTAATGTCTCCTTTGGAAATAGGAAGAAAGGTGAGATTATTGGGGTTGGAAAGGTAGGTAAGATAGACTCTCACTCCATTGAGAATGTCTACTTGATATATGGCTCGAAGTATAGCCTAATCAGAGTGTCACAACTATGTGACAGAGGTAACCTTGTAGCATTTACCTCTACCAAATGTTCTGTGATTAATCTTACCA
Organism: Nicotiana glauca; assembly: GCA_026770625.1. Lineage (NCBI taxonomy): Eukaryota > Viridiplantae > Streptophyta > Magnoliopsida > Solanales > Solanaceae > Nicotiana > Nicotiana glauca. Next base: position 87,818 of record MU722317.1, read on the forward strand.
CTGACAAGATTGTTTTGCAGGGAAAAAGAGTTAACAATATTTACATTGTAGATTTGTCCACTCTTTCAGAAAATGAACTCACTTGCTTAAGTGTGTTGGATAGTGATCCCCTCCTGTGGCACAAAAGACTTGGTCATGCAAGTCTGAATCAACTCAAAAAATTAGTCTCCAAGGACTTGGTGATAGGGCTACCTAACATGAAGTTCAAGGAAGACAAAGTTTGTAAGGCCTATGCAAGGGGGAAGCAGGTAAGATCATCTTTTAAAAGTAAGAAAATGGTAAGCATAACAGGACGTTGGAACTGGTTCATATGGATCTCTGTGGTCCAATGAGAACATTGCGTAAAGGTGGTAAGAAATATGTGATGGTACTTGTTGATGATTATTCTAGGTTTACCTGGTTACTATTCTTAACATCTAAAGATGAAGCATTTGACATGTTTACTGCTTTTGTTAGAAAGACTCAGGAACAACTAGGTAATCAACTTGCATCAATTAGGTCTGATCCTGAAACTGAATTTGAAAATGCTAAGTTTGCTGAATTTTGTGATGAGCATGGCATAGATCATAAGTTTTCTGCCCCTAGGACTCCTCAACAAAATGGAGTAGTTGAAAGAAAGAACAAGACTCTCGAAGATATGGCTAGGCCTATGCTTCTTTCTAGTAAACTGCTCCACAGCTTCTGGACAAAGGCTGTAAACACTGCATGTTACATCATCAATAGGTGAATGAATAGACCTCTTTTAAAGAAGACTCCCTATGAGTTACTTAAAGGGAGAAAGCCAAATATATCCATCTTAGGGTATTTGGATGCAAGTGCTTTGTGTACAATAATGGAAAAGACTCCCAAGGTAAATTTGATCCTAGAAGTGATGAGGGAGTATTCTTGGGATATTCTTCACATAGAAAAGCATATAAAGTGTTCAATAAAAGAACTTCGTGTGTAGAAGAAAGTGTGCATGTAGTATTTGATGAATCTAACATTCTTTCTGAGAGACAAGAACATGAAGATGAGGCTATTGGGCTGGTTAAAGATTTGACTGAAGTCTCAGCACAAGCTAAAGTGGCACCAAAAGAAGGAACAAGTGATGCAACATGTTCTTCCATCTAGGGCAACTTGACAGGGGGAACTGATCAAAGAGGAACTGAAACCAATCCCCTAAAGGAACTTATTCGTGACCCTGTTCCTCAGCAACAGAACATGGGAGAAATATCTATTGAGAACATAATTACTGATCCAACCTCTGGAGTAAAAACTAGATCACAATTAATGAATTTGTGTGCTTTTGATACTTTCCTATCTTTTACTGAACCTAAAAATGCTGTTAAGGCTTTGCAGGATGCAGATTGGGTAAATGCAATGCAAGATGAACTCAATCAGTTCGAGAGAAGTCAAGTTTGGCATCTAGTTCCAAGATCCAAGGATAGATCAGTCATTGGCACAAAATGGGTCTTCAGAAACAAACTTGATGAAGATGGAACAGTTACAAGAAACAAGGCAAGACTTGTGGTCCAAGGTTACAGCCAAGAGGGGGGGTATAGATTATGATGAGACTTTTGCTCCTTTTGCAAGACTAGAGGCAATAAGATTCCTCATAGACTTTGCAGCACACATGGAATTCACTCTTTATCAGAAGGGTGTCAAAAGTGCCTTCTTGAATGGCTACCTAAAAGAATAAGTGTTTGTGAAACAACCTCCAGGGTTTGAAAGCAAGGAATGTCCTGAGCATGTGTACAAATTAGACAAGTCTCTCTATAGACTCAAGCAGGCCCCTAGAGCATGGTATGAACGATTGTCCAAATTCCTGCTTGAACATGGCTACAAAAGAGGTAAAATTGACAGCACTTTGTTCTTGAGGGAAAAAGGTAAGGATCTTCTAGTGGTACAAATATATGTTGATGACATAATCTTTGGGGCCACCACTGACAAACTAAGTAAGGATTTTGACAAATTAATGGGGAGTAAGTTTGAAATAAGTATGATGGGTGAGCTTAACTTTTTCTTAGGCTTACAGATCAAACAAAGCCCAAACAGAACCATGATCCATCAGTAGAAATATGTAAAGGAGCTGATCAGAAAGTTTAAAATGAATGAATCAGCGGAAATAGACACCCCCATTGCAACTGCCACTAAATTAGACATAGATGAACCTAGTTCATCTGTTGATCAGAAGCTGTATAGGGGCTTGATTGGTTCACTTTTGTATTTTACTGCCAGGAGACCTATCATAGTTTTCAGTGTAGGGCTTTGTACTCGCTTCCGGGCTAATCCAAAAGAATCTCACTTGACTACTGTCAAGAGGATACTGAGATATTTGAAAGGCACTATTGATCTGTGTCTTTGATACTCTAAAGGTAGTAATTTCAATCTAGTAGGGTATGCAGATGTTGATTATGCAGGTTTTCTTGTGGATAGGAAAAACACCTCAGGTATGGCTTATTTTTTTGGTTCATGTCTTGTATCATGGGCCACTAAAAAGAAAAATTCAGTGGCCTTATCCACTGATGAGGCTGCATATGTTGATGTTGCCTCTTGTTGTGTTCAATTGCTATGGATTAAACATTAGCTGGTAGACTTTGGCATTGAAGTTGATTGCATTCCTATATTCTGTGATAATAGTAGTGCTATAAGTATGACACAGGACCCTATTCATCATAAGAGGACTAAGCACATAGATATTAGACACCACTTCTTAAGAGATAACTATGAGAAAGGATTGATCTCTATAGAATTTTGTGCTACTGACAAACAAATTGCTGACATCTTCACTAAAGCACTGAGTAGAGAAAACTTTGAGAGGAAAAGGTTGGAATTAGGGATGATTAAGATCACCTAATAGGCCCAGATCAGAATGCACAATGGAAAAAAACAACAACAAAAATTGAAAAATTAAAAAACAAAAAGTTGGATAGGAATTCTGAACTTGTGTAAATATCTAGATTAATTCTTACTCAGCCTCATACTTTAATTAGTGTACTCTTGTGACATGTGTTAATATGAACGATTGATCTCTTACAAAATTTTCTCTATTATGGTAATTTGAGGCATGTTCTAGAGAATTCTAAATGAAGAATCTTGTTCATTAGTATGGGTTCATCTGAAAGCTAAGGTATGTTTTTTATACTCTGCACAATTAGAAATATAAATATTTAAATCATAAGCAGAAGTCCTACAATAGTTCAATTCCTAGAAAATTCTATCCGGTAGCTTTGAACCAGTTCCGTCTGCCTAGAACTCTAAACCGAAAAATTTGCCTAAAATCTAGGGAAGATAAACCGATCATTCAAACCTGAAATTTTAGGTTGATTAGACTTCTAATTGGCCACTGCTAAGCTATCGTTATCGATTAAATGTGTATTTCTCTTTAAATACACATCATTCCTTCTGCCAACTCCATAATTCCAAATCGTCAAATTTTTTTTACTCTCACTTGCCTTCTTCTTCTCCAAAATTCTAACTCCCTAATTCTCTTAAAAACTAGATATCATGACTAACCCACAAGACAATCCTGAAACTCCTTCACAAACCACTCCATCTGATTCATCTCCGTCTCCTCCACCCAGCACTACTCCCAAACTCAGGCTAAGAAGGGTTAAAATGATTGTTCAAAAAATAGTAGCGACTAGAGCTCTCAGGAAGAAATTAAACGAGAAATTAAAGGCAAGCCAGGCCCTAATCTCCGACTCCAACTCTAATTTTGAGTCATACAAATCTGCTAGTGAGGGGGAAGGACCTAGGTCTTCAGACTTTGAAAAGACTCAAGAATCCCCTTCTAAGGTAAGTTCTTCTGTGTCTGAATATCTAGAAACTAGGTCTGTTCTGGTTGGACCTATTAAAGATATAGAATTACCTGAGTTATGAAGGAGTAGAGGTAAAAAGAATTTTGAAAAAAAAGAGGGTGCATGTGTTGAAGAAAGGGGAAATGGGAAAAGAGTGGTTGATCATTCACCCACTACTGGGATGTTTGTGCCTGCTATTTGTGGGGTTGAATAAGAACTTATAGAAGAAAGTGGCAAGAAGTTAGGGGGAAGTGGTTCTGGTGAAGCTGCTGAAGGGTTAGTTAACTAAAGTTCACAAAGAGATGAACCTAGTTCATCAGTTGAAGAAACCCTAGCAGACTAGGGCAACTTATGATCCAAATAAAAGACACCCTACCACACCAAAAGCCCCTATTTCTCCCAAATCCTCTAAGAAAAGAAAGTCTTCCTCCCCAACACCTGTTGACACTTCCTTGCCAAAGGGAGGAACCACAAGAAGCAGGGTGAAATAGAGTGAGGCTGATATACAAAGGGCTTTAGCTGAAAGTAAGAAGAAGAGAATGGATAAAGGAAATGGGAAGGTTGCAGAGTCCTCAGAGGCTGCTGAAGATGAGGAGATGGAACTGGTCCATCAAGAAAGGGTTACATCAGTGGAGGTTCCGACCCCCAAACCTAAAAAGCCCAAGACTTCTTCCAAGAAGTCTTCCTCTGTGTCTGAGGCTGCTGAACCTTCACTAGCCAAGCGGACAAGGTCCGTAGTGAAAAACAAACAAGCAAAAATTTTTGAAGATGAGAAATGGAGTGGAGAAGAAGCAAAAGATAATTCTGAGGGTGAACAGGACAAGTTTGCCATATTTGGCAAAAGAAAAATCTTAAAGGGTAGACTGCTGAAAGACCTAGTGGAACCAGGGATGATAAGACTAGTGGATGCTTTAGCTGCTCAGGAATGGAAGGACATGGTCCTTCAGATGGATGGTAGGCTACCAGAAATGAGCTAATTGAGTTTATGGAAAATGCAGAGGTTAAGGATGGCAAGGTTAGTAGCCTGGTGAAAGGAGTTAAAGTGTGTTTTGATGCAGAAAAATTGGGAGAGATCCTGGACATACCCTCTTAAGGGTTTGATGACTATACAAGACAATGGTGGCCTTGTCTGGACTCCCTCCCTATTGCTCTTGAAATTACCAGGAGATTTTGTGATTCCAAAGATGTGAATGAAGCCAGGACTGTGCAGAAAAGTGAATTGAGGCCTGAGCACAAGGTGTTGTTTGAATTTGTCAATAAGTGTTTATTGCCCAGGCATAAGATAAGGCATATTGCCAATTACATGGATCTAGTTCTTATGGAGTGCCTGGAAAGTGGAAAGCAAATTATTGGCATGCCTTCATCATCAAGCTGCTGGACAGGGTCATCAATGGCTCCAAGGCTCATGCTAACCCCTATGGATTTATTCTGACTATAGTGCTGGATAGGTGCAATGTGCCTGTGAAGAAATGGGAAATGGCCTTGAGCAAGGATCACTTTGGCATTAATACTCTACTTGCTTGTGACTATTTAGTCAATGCCATCCCAAATGAACCTGGTTCATCCAAGAAGACTCCTATCAACAGCAAAGTCAGGACTCTGGTTCAGGAATGTGCAGCCAAGGATGCTGAGATAGCTAGGCTCAAGGCTCGTGTGGCAAAGGTGGAATGTGAGAGGGATGCTCTCAGAACTGAGCTTACCAAAGAAAAGGAGAAGAATGATGGAATTCTTCATAATATGCTGAATCTTCTCCAAGCCCAAAACCAACCCTCTAGCTCACCCAAGCGTTAGGACTCCTAGCTTTTGTCTCTTAAACCTGTTTAGTACCTTCAGTGACCCAAATTAAGGGATTTTCTATCTTTTGTTTTTTGCTCAAGGTTTGAATGTTTTTTCTTTCTTTTTGTGGATTGTGGTAGCAACATAACTTTATCAATGATAACTACTGTTTTGCTCTTGTTCAATGTTAATCTGTCCTTGATAGTTTAAATATGTTTGCTTGATTACTGATGATTAAACCATGATTGCATTTGCAATTGCCCCAGTGGCCATGAATACTTATTAAAATCTGGGACTCACACTTTGTATGAAACTTTTCAATGATACTAAAAGAGGGAAGAGATATTGTGCTTTACACATTCTGAATAAGTGATATTTATAACCGAAGTAACTTGGTTCTTAATGATAAGTGAATCTTATAAATTTTGTATTGATAATTAAGCTAAGTTCTTACAGGATCCAAATAAGTAAAGAGCACAGAGTTTGTCATCATCAAAAAGGGGGATTATGTTGGCCCAAGAACAGGTGAAGTTTTGAAGATTGACAAAAGAACTCAGACATGGACCAGGTCCATCTTGTGAAGAACAGTCATGATCTACCTGTACATGTGAGATACACGTAAAGGAGATAAGTCTAATTGACCGAGCAGCAATATCTCCTGATCTGATCGAAAATGTTGCATATTGGATAAGGAAAGAAAGACTCCTTATAGGAAGAGAACACATTTTAGACTGAAGATAGTGTTAGAGTTTGAGATCATCATGAACTCTTCTACAATAGAAGAGCAGCAATTGAATCCCAGTCAAACTCTGATTACTAACCTTTTAAATGTCAGTGTTGTTCTCTTTTACAGGTAATGCATATAAGACAAAGTTAAACTTAAATTGAGAGCAAAAGAGCAAGGCGATTTTGCAAGCAATTTATGTGTGATTTAAGTGTGCACTCCTGAAGCTACTTGAACGAGATAGAAGAACTAGTTCCTGGTATCTATATTTTATTCTAGTTCAACTGTAGTAGGTGATTTTACATTGTACCTTTCAGCTTTCATAGAAGCAATTGTATTAGGTACCTAGAGTGTTCAAGTTAGAGTTAACTTGAAGTTGTCGCAACAGTTGAGGTGTGTGCCACAACGGGATTAGATTTAATCCTTAGGTTTACAAAGAATTTTTGTAAATGTTGTTTTGGCTCAGTGATTTTAGTGGAAGTTTGGGAAAATCCTACTGAGTAGTAGGTCATGATTTTTTTACCTTTTGAGCTAGGTGTTTTCCACGTAAAAATCCATGTTTTCTTTATTTTCAGTGTTTACTATTCTGCAAACAGTAGTAGTTGGAATACCTAGAAGAACCAGGTTCTTCTATTGTTCAATTAAGCAAAAATTGGGTACCACACAAATCACGCCCCCTCTTGTGTGGTATTGACGCTTAAAACATCAGACAACTACATGTTGATCATAACCCTCCACTCTAACCTCCATATGAGTATGGCGTTCTAAAAACTCACGAACATCCCCCAGGTCGACATCCGAACCCGAGCCTTCACCCTCGACACGTAGGCCCCCTCCGACGTTAGACGATGCGCCACCCTCAGCAGACCGCACAGAATCACCTCCTAGGTAAACCCATTCCATTTGGGGAGACCTTAACGTCAAAATAGCATCGGCCGTAAATGTGGGCACAGGAACCGTCTACGATACACCCGTCCTTCTTTTACTGGTGTCTATGGCCACATCCTTCCCAAGCTCCACTCTCCTCCTTTTCCTCAATAATGACTCATCCCCATTAGATGATTCGTCCACAAGGTGATTGATCGATACGGAAGAGGCCTCTTCTCTCACGACCATATCGCGAGAATGATCTCCCATCTGTATCGGTTGAGCACGACCCTATCGGACGGACTCACTCAAAGTAAACTGCATTCCTGCAGCAGCGACAGCCTGTCAAAATACAGGGACTGGAGCCCTCCGCCTAGAAACTCTTCTACCTGTCATCGTAAAAAGTCATATCAATGGACAATGATATACAGTGAAGGAGTTATACAGGAGAAGACACTTACAAGATGAATCTCTAAACCAAAGCGTTTAACGAAAGTGGGCCAGTCTAGAGTCTCCGCTGCATGGGGCAGCAGACGGGCTACCCAATCCCTTATACCTGCAATAGGGTGAGGCAGAAAACAAGTGGCGGCACTTACGGTTCTCGTTCTATCGCTTCGGGAACCTAGCGCAGTGAGACACAATGTGTGCGATTCTGACGAAGAAGTACTTGTGCCAAAATATACGACTCACTCGGTCGCCGGTCCAAACCACCAGCCTTTTTGTCCCACGGTACCTCAAATGCACCATAGTACCCCTATGAAAGCTGGGTGAAAACAAGTGCAGAAGGTGGTGAACGGTAACCTCGCACCCCCAACTCCGCGTATTTTGTCAATAACAGGAGTATTTTAAGCGTGTACGGGGAAAGTTGTGCCGGGCAAAGATGATAGAATTGACAGAATTCTTCCGCTAACGGAAGAAGGGGGAAGGAATGACCAATCACGAAGGGGTACTCATAAAAAGCACAGTACCCAGGCCTATGGACTTCTACGAAGTCCCTTCCAGCTAGAACCATGTCAACATGAGCGGGAATGTTATATTTTGCATGGAGAGCATCGATATAAACTTGCTCAATTTCAGAGAACACAAGGATAGGAGTAGGAGGAGGATCCTTAAGAAAGTCATTTCGAGACATAGGGTGTCTCGACAGCAACTCCTCCACGGTGGGAAAGTTGTTCCCCTCCTCCACCATGATGCCCTCATCGCCAGAGGGGAGCGCCACGGACAACGTAGTAGCATCAAAAATTCCCTTACGAGATCGATGTGTTCTAGGCATCTCTTCGGTGGAAAATATGTTAAAACAACAGAGAAAGCTAAGAACAAAAAATGGGAGAAGAGGAAGCAGAGAAATTGTTTGAGCAAACACGGGGGAGATGAGAAAAAATAACCAGAGACAAAATGGCCAAGAATTTTTGAAAAAACAAACCCTCCACCTATTTATAGGATTGGGTGGCGCCAGAATCGAAGCAGAAGGCTGCAGAATAACACCAAAATCGAAGCGACAAGCCGTCAGCCCCTGTCTCGAAAACACGCATAATGATGACGCATAAGGAAATGACGTCATTTCTCGATAAGATACACTACCCAGGGTATTGTTGAGCACGCTAACCTCCCATTGTTGGCCAAGCCATAATGCTTCGTGAAACCAAATTTCTCCACATGAGTGGGTGGTGTCCGCTTATCAAGGACGCACCAAGTTGCAACCCCGACAAGCGGAGGGACTAACTGTATGAGTCCAAATTTGAATGGCCACGACTATTGACAAACACGACAGAAGACGAGATCTTCATAGCTCGCGTCCTGTGAAGGACGACAGACAACAAATAGAGGACGTAGGACTTTTACTGTAGTGTAGGCCCAACATGGGACATTAGGAATATACTCTCGAATATTCTCTATGATATGTCCTTTATGGTTCATAAGGGGATTGTCCCTTATATATAGTGGGGTATAAACCTTGCAAAGGGGGCTTTTGCTGGGAAGGCTAAGAACACTAATTGTAATACCTTTTACATATTAAAGATTGGCTTTTTCATTGTTCGATCAATCACTTTCACGAGATCAAGAAATATTACTCATTATGTTCATATTTTATACCTTTTGTTCTAGAGTTTATTATACTTAGCTAAGATTTACCCCCTCATTCTCTTTAATTGATTTATTCAAAAAGGTTCCAATATCTTTTGGTTCAAACAAAGCACATATAAGTAAAAGGTGCAAGTGAACTACCAAGTGATCTCTTGATGCCAAATTGTTCATTAGAAAAGAGAGGATGAAAATTGTTTTCCATAATCTTGCTTTAAAATCAAATCCCCCTTCCAACGTTGGACAATAAACATTTTCCACCTTTCTTTGAAAAAAAGTTCCAATTTTGCCTTTTGAATAATCTATTCCCTCCTCTTTTTATTTTTTGTTTTTTGTTTTAAGGTATTTCAGTTAATTTTTTCACCTAAGAGCTATCTATAATTCATATGATACCATATCTTAATCCAAATTGTGATTTTAGTCATTCAAAGCATAAGCAGAGAAGTCCCTTTATGAATTATATATAAAATCTACATTGTTTTTATTTAACATTTTTTAACATTACGTGCATTAAGTATTAGAAATCCCGCCCCATATTATTTTTTATTTTGTAAATAAAATTTGAGTTTTGATTGTCAATTATAAATTAATAATACGAGTAATCATTTACTTTAAAAGTTAATCATTTTTTTTCCTTTTTGGGAAGCTTTTTTTTTTTTTTTTTTTTGTGGGTGAGGTGGGGTGGGGTGGGGGAAGGGGAGTGTGAAGGATGGCCATTGAGCAGTGGAATTTCCATTTGCAGATCTTCTTCTCCTTTTCTTTTTTTTTTCTTCTTTTGGGGGAAGGGGGAGGTAGCGTGTGATATAGTGTGGAATCAAGTGTTTGAAAGGTCACAATGAGCCGCCTAAAAGTTGGGAAATTTTGATTCCAACACTAATCAAGATTCTACCACCGAAAGTATGGTTTAAATTTTAGTTTAATTAGTAAGAACATTATGTTACTTGTTCCTTAGCTACTTGTCTTTATTTAGACTCTTCCATCATAATTCTTTTAGTGGAATTTGCACATTCATTCTATTGAATTCATCGGAAAGCATGAAAAGAACTTCTAATCTAATTAATTTTAGACTGTGAAAAAGAAGGGGAGAAAAAAGAAAAAGAAAAAGAAAAAGAAAAGAAGAAAACGGGGATTCATTTTAGACGGTAAGAAATAAGTGAAATTTTTGAATCTAAAAATAGTTCAAAAGTTTCACTTCTTCTTTCCCTCGGCTTTCTTGTGTTGTTCACCATTGCAAATTAGAAATTTTGCTAATGCTACGAATTAATGAGACTTTGCTCGAGTGGTCTATACAAGGAAAGTACTTTCAAGGTCGTCTTTGTGATATTATTCTCCACTAGTAACAGCAGGGTAACTTTACTATTTACTTATTTGATTTGAGGTAATCAATAAAAAAATTCTAAAATTCTCCATTAATAGATTTCTTGTTCGACTTTTGTTATTGGATTAGAAATACGTTCCTATTGAAGTTCTATATTTGTGGAACAAAAGTTACATAAATTATTTTCTAGAGCTTTCTTAAATAATTTTTAATCAATTGTTGGACCAAACAGATGTAAAGAAAAACTAAATGGGGACGAAATTGATGGATTTCAATTATGACTTTTGAGATGAACCCCAAGTGTCGATGCACGTGGGTTTGCAAAAGGCGTTGCAACTTCGAATCGAGTGAAAGGTGTACTCCATCCGGCCAATAATAAATGATATATATTTTTTTTCCTTCGAAATAAATGTCTATTTATACAATTAAAAAAAATTTAATTTATTTTTCAAAATTACACTTATGTATGTATTCCTAAAAAGTCATTTACTTCTCATATTTAAGAAGAGAAGTAAGTACTGCTATAACTGTGATGCAACATTTAATGAAGGGTAGTTTAGTCACAATAACTATTTTCGTCTAGAATTTAGTATTTCATTAATGGGTGTGTCAAGGCAAATTGGTCAGTTATTGTGGACAGGAGGAAGTATCAGTTATTGAGGGACCTTTTTAGCTTTTAGATTAGTATTTCAACTGATCATAAAGTACTACTCCCTCCGGTTCACAATAAGTGACCAATTTGCTTTTTCATTTTGGTTCAAAATAAGTGTCCAGTTATGTAATTAAGAAAGAATTCAATTTATTTTTACAAAATAACCCCTATGTACATATCCCTAAAAAGTTTTCTTACTCCTCACATTAAATATTTAATTAGGGATAGTTTAGTCATAGTAGGTATTTTTGTACAGAATTTAGTATTTTCTTAATAAGCGTGCTAAAAACAAATTGGTCACTTACTGTGAACCGAAACGAGTAATTACTACACTTTAGATCCAAACTAGGTAGTGATGGAATATATACCACAGCGGAAGCAATAACAGAATCTTATTCACGTGTAATCTAAACAACTAGCATGTA
>MU722319.1:0-44379 GCA_026770625.1 Nicotiana glauca
TGTTGGATTTCAAACCTTCTTCCACCATGCTTCCCATCTTTACTACTTCATTAAAAGTTTTCCCAACTGCTGACACCAGATGACCATAATAAGTAGGCTCCAAAGCCTACAGAAAATAATCCACCATTTCACCTTCTTTCATCAGAGGATCGACCCTCGCGGCCTGCTTCCTCCACCGAAATCCATTCTATCTAAAGCTTTCTCCGGGTTTCTTCTTAATTTTGGTCAGTGAAATACGATCGGGAACAATCTCGAGGTTGTAATTAAAGTGGCTTGCAAAGGCTTGGGCCAAATCATCCCATGTATACCACCGGGCATGATCTTGCCTTGTGTACCATTCTAAAGCCGCACCACTGAGACTTTGGCTAAAGTACGCCATTAACAATTCATCTCCTCCTCCATCCCCTCGCATTTTACTACAAAAACCCCTCAGAGCTACAGGGTCACCATGTCCGTTGTACAGATCAAACTTTGGTAACTTGAAACCCGCAGGCAATTGGACGTCGGGAAACAAGCACAAGTCTTTGTAGGCGACACTCACCTGTCCTCCTAGACCTTGCATATTTTGGAATGATTGTTCCAAGCTTTTCACCTTACGTATCATCTCCTCCTGCTCGGGGTTTTTAGGAGGCTTTTCTTCTTCAGCTGAAATATCAAGAAGGGGAGTATAAGAGTATGGTTCAGGAGGATTGAAAGTGGGCTCGGGTGGATAATAGTGGTTTTCCTGTGTTTGGAACAATGGTTCACTCGAAGATCTGGGTAACGCGGCAGGTGGAGGAGCCACGAACACAGGAGCAACTGGTAGTGGAGGGCATGGAATTTGTTTTGGTGGTGGAGGTGGTGGTGTTTGGGAAGTGGTTGCATAATATTGCTGGTAGGTAGGGTAGGCCGGAGAAGAATTCATTGTGGTAGGATCTTGTGATTGAGTTAGTGGCAGGATATAAGCAGGATTGGCAGGATAGGTTGGCAAGGGGTGTCCTTTTGCCCAAGCCTGGTACATTTCGGCCATATGTTGTTTCAACTTATACATTTCCTCTTTCATGGCATTGGCATCTACCACCTCTTCTTCCCTAGACGGGTCAACAACAGTTTCTTCTATCTTTTGGTTGACTATTTTTGACATGTCCTTGGAGCGGGTGTTATATGGGTGAGTTGCCAGAATGCCAGTCATGCTAAATCACCTGTAAGAACTCATCATCAACAACAGTGTTATTAGTGGTTAGGGCATTAACAAACAAATAACTTCGCATTTGGAGCATGGATGCACCTAGGCAATTATCGGTTTCTAATATGCATTTGTTCGGCCACATGCATCATCCCGGCTTTGACTGTGACATCCTTGTTTCTTTTATTTTGTCATTGTTTCTTTGTTGCAGACTTTTCCCTATCTTTTGTTTTTCTTTTTTTTTCTCCCATTTTCTTTTATTGTTCCGCTCTTCTTTTCGTTTTAATTTTTTATTCTTACTGTGTTTTCCTTTTTCATATGGTTGGATCCTATAGGAATTGCCTACGTATCTCAATCAGATCAAATAAAAATGTTTTTGGAATTTTCAATTTTACTAATAACAAGCATTTCAAATACAAGGACTCAAGACTGACGCATGAAGATAGCTAACAGAATCTAAATGATAAGACGGGCTACAAACTCCATCAGCAACTATTCTACTTCAAAATGAAAATGCAAACTGACTTGAAATGAAAATACAGACTCAAATAACTGATACACTCTAGTAAAAATGAAATACAGACTCTGATGACAATCATGAATACATCAAAGCTTCAAACCCTGGGGCCTATGGAGCATCACTCTGCATCGCCACAGGCCTCCTCAAGACTGAGAAGGTTTCAATGTCAATTGCGACTATTTAAAGAAAAGTAGCCATATAATGACTTATTTTGACAAAATGGCTATTTTTTGTAGAATTTTGGTTGAGAAGGCAAAACTCGATTTTGCAGATACGGCCCTTCAGTACTTCCGAGAGGGAGATTTTAAGGTTGTGCCCGCAAACCATTTAAAAATAACTCAGGGTAGCTGTTCTTGCAAAATGGCCTTCCGACGTCCTTTTGAAGGACATTCGGCTTATTTTAAACACGAATGGCATCACCCGACTTATTTGATTTTTTTGGCTATTTTTTGCAAAAGGGATGGTTGGACCCGATGAGGGTTGCATACGTATCTCACACTCGTTGAGAATCAAACCAGCGTAGTTCGGGCCGATTGGCCAAAATCAAATCTATTTTGGACAACAATTTCTTTTTCAAATATTTTTTTTTTCATTTCATTTTTCATTTTTCAAAAAAATCCGACAGCATTTCGGTACTATTTGGGCATTGGTTTTTTTCACAATAAATGATTATCCTCCCTTAGTCCTAACACTGCTATTTTTCACAATTTTTTCACTCATTGTATACAAGCCGGTCAACATGCTAAGCCAAACAAATAAATGCAAGTAGCACGTGATATACATCGGGATGGTCATTTTCAATTCAGGTCACCTGTCCTAGACGGATCCAACCCCTGTGTTGAGTTCCCTAAGTCAAATGCACATGATGCAAAAAAGCATCCTACTAGGGATCCGGCATGAGTTTATTGTTCTTCTAGGTATAAACCCTAGGTTTATTGGTCTAGACCTGGCTTACCCGAGCGGACAACTCGGGCCGAGGGGGAGGCAGCGTACCGGGGATACAGAAGCTCCGCCGGCTTTGCAACTTATCCAAACCTTGTTCTAAATTGGGAAAAAGACTCTAACAGAAGAGAAGCTACATGAAGTGCACCCTTCTCCATGATGTAGAAGACTCAGAAAGAGGAAGGGATTCGCGACAGTTTATATACAATTTCAACAAATATTAAAGCAGTAAAACATTAGCACATAAGGCATGGAACATGTAGCAAAATCAAATAAAGCCAAATACAACAATTTAACTAAGCTCGAATTCTTGAACCCTGAACCGAAGTTCTGGGTTCTTGTCCCCAGCAGAGTCGCCAGAGCTGTCACACCTCCTTTTTCCGCTTACTACACCCCGTGAAGGGTATAATAAAGGAGTTTTTCCAATTAAAGGACAATCGAAACGGCATTCGTTTTATTAAAGATTCAGATTCGCCACTTGGGAGATTTATGGTGTCCCAAGTCACCGGTTTAAATCCCGAATCAAGGAAAATGTTTGACTCCATTTAACAGTCGCGAACCAGAAATTCGGAAAAGGAATTCTGTTAACCCGGGAGAAGGTGTTAGGCACTCCCAAGTTCCGTGGTTCTAGCACGGTCGCTCAACTACTATATTTGGCTAAAATATTTGATTGTAATACATGTTATGCCTATAGTGCAATTTAGAATTATTTACCGCTTTCGCCAATTATTATTTTATTTAAGAAAATGAACATCGTTTAAGAACGTATTTTTGGATCACGTCATATGAAATGCACCCGGATCTTCGACACATTCTTATTCAATGTTTTTGAATTTGGATTTAGGTCGCATGAAATGCACACCCGTATTTAGGAAGGTAATTTTGTTAAAATCGCATCTAAAGAGACTAACGTGTTGTTATCTTTTTGGGAAGGCCGTGCCCGAATTTCTAAGTATTTTTATTAAGTGATTAATGAGGGCCCCGCAATTGTATATTTGGTTTGGCGAGGCTCGTCTCATTTTGTCAAAAAGCCAATCTAAAATGAACTAAAGTTTTCTACTTATTATTTGCCTCTAAAAGGCCAATTAATTCACAAATATAAATTCGGGCCTCGAATTCAAGTCCGAATTCAAACAAAAAGGGGGCAACCCTTTTAGCTTGAACCCGCTACCTAATTCAAAATCCAATTTTATATTTATAATTTAATTCCCTATATTCCTAATTAATTAATTATTTTATGAAAGCCAATGATTTGGGCCTGGAGAGCTTGGCCCATGGCTGGAATATGAGTCAATAACTTGAATTTGGGTTTGTACTAAACACAAAGGGGTGGTTCGCGATTCATTTCCAGCAATCATTTTTGCTCGGCCTAGACTTAAACACAAAGGGCATTACCCTTGAATCTGTGCCTGAATGCCTTTAATTGGCCAACACTGGCCCATTCCTTTAGTTCCAGTTCACGTGAATCAATATCCAATCAGTGTTAACAATGCAACAAAAATAGAAAAGCTGATAATTGTTCTAAACTTGAGTGTGACGACATATTTTAAACAATTATGCAATTTGATAAACGATTTACTACTCAATACTGATCGTGAACTTAATTTCGTAATCAATCCCACATTAGCTAGAAATTCACACTATTATAATTATCTACTGATTTCAATATTATTTACACGAAACTAAACTACTTCATGAAATGATCAGGAACATTTTGACTAAAAAAAAATCCTAGCACTGTAGATTAAAATGCAAGCAATCACTAATTACCAATTCCTGTTAAATATAGATCCATGAAGGTCTCATCACAAGAATTCTACTCCAATTTGCATGAATTATTCTATCACCCTAATAGGAAGCTAAGTTCACTCAGTACTCTACAGCTAATGCTTCACATGAAGAAAATTCATAGTCCATGAACTATAGTAAACATCATATAACACAATCTAATTCCAATCACGTTTGCCTACACTAAACGATTAACTAAATCATACTAAGATACACAGAAATACCCAAATACAATAGAAGAAGATTTATAACAGAAAAACTGCAGCTTAATTTCCAACAGGGGAATTACATTGAGACAGACTTGAGATGTGTACCTGGACAAAATTTCAGAAGGAGGAATATGAGTCAGTAGCAATACAGCAGCAGTAATTACAACAGCAACCAAACAACCAACACAGGAATGGTTTTCAAACCCAAAAATCACTTCAAATCAGTCAATACCACACCAGCAATACGCACTGACCAAAATTCAACTAAATAAACCCCTGAATCTACTCGAAATCAAGCAGAATCTACTGTGAAGTCTCAAATTACCAGAAAAGGAGCTAAGAGAAGTAATTCAGCTACTAGAACTAGAAATGAATTAGGAAATTCAATAAAACAATAATGTTTTTGGCTTTTCTACTGGATTTTCTATTGTTTTTGAATTTTTTGAAGGTTTGAATTTCAAAATCAGATCTGAAATTAGAGAGATCTTTTTTGGGGGGAATTTTTGGAGGCTAAAAACTTCTTCAACAAGTAAGGGTCATACCCTTTTTATAGGCAAAGATGAGGTGCAAGATCAGATTTTCGTTTTTACATTTTAGTCTCTAAAATTGTGACTTGTCACACAAGTAAGTACACTTTTTTCTTGTATTTTACCTTAAAACCCATTCTAGAATACTCTAGTGAATTCCATTTTAGTCTTTTTAAAAGATTTTCTAGGTGTATTGCTCCAATTACCCTTCCAACCCTCTAAATTTACTAAATCGCTAAATCTAATCAACAAAATTAAAATGTTATGCATTCAACTACAACTAAAAACTAGCTAATTGAAAACAAGCATTGAACACTAATTTTAATTCAACTATTAACTATTCCAACCTTCACAATTACTTAAAACAGAATTAGGGGATACCATGTAACGAATCAGTTGTTAATGACCTAATAAAATCCTAATTGAATCATTACTATTATTATCCAAAACTAACATCAAGACTGAAACAATTTCGATGCAACTAATTTATTGAACTAACTAAACTACGTTTAACCCTTAAACTAGCAAAACAAAACACAACCTATCAAAATTAAGCTAAACTAAAGCAAGTTCAAATCAGTAAAATTAAATAAAACTATAACTAATCAGAGATTTATTCAAATTTTAAACAGAAGAAGAAGTATGGAGAAAGGACTTACAACTAACTGGACACTCGACATGACTTCCATATTATGAATTCAAACGGCTTAGACAGCAATTGACCTTTAACGATGACGAATCTCTAAAGGGAAAAACCTAAGGACCATCCAATGTCAACTTGAACGTATTTGGGGCATTTAGGGTTTTGGCCGAAAAATCTAAAAATTGATATTCGAAGCTTTCTGGACATGTTTGAGGGGTGAGGCTAGGGGGTTGGGTAGAGGAGGCTTGGGCGGTTCTGTGGCATAAATTTGGGACCGTTTGGCGTAACCGGCGTCATGGCCGGAAAATCTTCCGACGAAGATTTGAGGAGTTGGGTTGGGTTTTGAACGGAGCTGTTTGTAGATTTGAGATGAGGGAGAAGAGAGGATCACGGGGTGTTTATTTGGGGTGGTTTGGAGGTGGTAACGTTCACCGGTGGTAGGGTTCCGGCGAAAGCAGTGGTGAGGGACGCGGAGATGGATATGTACGAGGATGATATCAAAATATTTTTAGGGTTTCATTAATTTTAAGACAGTTTTATCAAAAATCTTAGAACCAATATTGACCGTTGGATTTAGGAGATGAGTGGTTCAGATCAAACGACGCCAAACGGCGTCGTTTTGTTGACTAGAGGGCAGGCCGGGTTTGGGCTAGGACTGGGTGAGTATATTGGGCTGGTTTGGTGTGGGTTTATTTGAAATTAGGCCAATTTTGTTAAGATCATCTCCTTTTTATTTTTTTTTCCTTTTGTTTTTTCTTTTATTTTGTATTTATTTATATTTTTTTTGTATTTTTTCTAATTTTTATATAAATGCAAAATTAAAGACTTAATACGTTTCAAAGTAATTAACTCCTAAAATTGCTTAAAACTATTTTGTGACGAATTCACAATTAAAACAATTAAAATGCAAAAGTAAAATATTTTGTTATTTAAATGCAAAGTGAACTTTTTTGTTATTTTCTTTGTATTTGAATAATTTTAACTACTGAATGACATTAAAATATGAAATTAAACCTACATGCTAATGCATATTTTTTTGTATTTTTATATGAATTAAAATGCACAAATAAAATGCAACAATTACCAGAAAATGCCATAAAATTCACAAAAAATTATAAAATACTAAAGAAATTATTTTGTTTGAAATTTTGGGAATTATTGCTTAGGGCAAAAATCACGTGCTCACAAGTTTAAATCGGCATATGACCCTAACTTGATGAAACGTCCGTAGAACTTTGTAAAAACGACCATAAAAGAGTCCCAAGATGATTACCTTGGCAAACCAAGTATAAAGCCTGAAGAATCAGCAAGAACAACAAATTCCAATCTTCCAAAAATAGCTCCAAACACAGCTACTAGAAGGGGGAAACAATTGCAAAGCATAGAAATTGAGTTTCTAGGCACGGGGGGCAAACTTTAACGGTAAAAATCGTTAGAAAAGCACCTTAATAACTCAAGAACACCATGGAACCCTCTATTAAGCTTGCTATCTGTTTTGGGACTGAAATTAAATGTTTTGAGATCTTCAAAGTAGAGTTTACCGACTTATACCACTTGTTTGACTCGAACCGGTTCGCGACCCGATTTCAGCCTGGACAGCCTGGGATATAATAGTCATAACTTTTTACTCCAATATCCGTTTGATATGAGATTTTTTTGGTTACAAACTAGACTCGTGGACCTTCGATTTAATAGGTTGTGGGTTCCATAATTCTTTATATATTGGGACAAATGCATTTGACCCAAAATTTAGAAAATTTATTAGAGAAATTTACAATAACTTTTGCTGACCTTTATTTCGCAACTTCCTTGACTCCAAAACATCACATGTGACCAGTGTGATGTTATACCCAATCATATATAACTAATATAATCACACCACATTACGTATATTACGTAAGAGAAGAGAGAGAAAAAAAACATGGGGTCTCACACTTTTTCTCGAAGGATCAGAAAAAAATGGGTCCGGATCTCCTGCGGGAATGATTTGGAAGATCCAAAATAAAAAATAGTGGTATTTGCTAGCAACAACATAATGAAGGCAGACACTCAATAGATCCATTGATATTAATCTAATCCAATTAGAATGCTTGGTACTTTGTAGTTGTACATAAGCAAAGTATTGAAAATCGTATTTACTCTTTCTATATCTACCCAACAGGGAGATTCATCCTAGATTATTCCAGCAAATAGCAGAATCATGGCACCATTTCACTCAACGCAAGGGAATGAAAATTTTTAGATTTTTCTAGTTAGAATAGATTGGTCGTACCTATCCAATAAATAATTGTTTATGACCGACTCGATATTCACTCAGTTTTTGGGTCATAATCATTATGTAGGAGGGCGCTTGAGAGAACTATGTCGAAGGAACTCGGCAAATTAACCCCGTAACTTCGGGAAAAGAGGTGCTCTCCAATCTTTTGATTACATAAGAAAAGAAATTTTTTTTGTTTAAATCTCAAAGAAAGGTATAGGTGAAATTTGGAACAGTCATTTCAATCTTTTTCTTCCAATTCTAAGAAAGAAAAATCCTAAAAAATCTATCAATAAATGACGAACTCCATTATACAGATGATAGGACAGTCCACCAGTAGCAAAAGAGAGGGTTACCGTACATATAAGAGTATTCTAGTTCTTACGGAAGCTCTTTCTTACCAGTCAATCAAGTAGAACAAGAACTGTATCTTATCTTATAGCCCAGTGCGGCGGGTCACCTTTTAAATTAAGTAGATCACTATAACTGATGCCGTTGAGTTCACCGCCCTACAACTCAACAGTTACACATACTTGTTCAATAATATATTTCAATTCTGTCCTTCTAAAAGGAACATCGACTCTAACAGTTCCATCACCATCTACCAAAATGACCGGAAATATTTCAAAAAAAATGGGGATTGTAATGAATCCGGGTATTTGGAGTTACGAAGGTGTAGCTGGAGCACATATTGTGTTTTATGGCTTATGCTTTTTGGTAGCTATCTGGCATGGGTGTATTGGGATCTAGAAATATTTTTTTATTAACGTACAGTAAAACCCTCTTTTGGATTTGCTGGGACTTCTCTTCACTCTCCTTGAAGAAAGCAAGTTTGCGGTTACGTAGATGATAACCGGCTTATACAAAGGTTTGTTTGTTGGAATCTTCTTCTGTCAAAATCTTTTGGGAGGCCTTGGTAGTCTCATATTATTTAAAATAGTTGGCTAGCTTCTGATTCTGCTTTTCTAAAAAGAAGTGACCAGGACTACGCCCGGCAGATCAAATATCTTGCTTTTCACCCTCAAAGATTCTCTTGAAAAGCTTGACTTGCAAGCAGAGAATGACGAGTCTCACCACCTTTTGGGCCAGCTTCGTGGTTGAAAGGTGTTGGGGGATTCTATTAGTCTACGCAAGCTAGCTAAATTTAATATAAAACTACCATTTTATAGGGGTTCAGGTCCAGATTCCTGGATAGGTTATGCCGTTCTAATTGAGCTGTCGATGTATCAGCTCCCCCGAAACTTGTATGCAGCACTTGTACGGAGGTGCATGCATAAAGGTTTGGAACTCTTTTCTTATCTGAATCTTAAGGACAGGACCCTACCCTATTCTCGAACCCTCTGTCGAGGATTTCCTTTACCTTCCACAACGATCTACCCCCAGCTGGACAGAACGACATCTAGAAGGCTAAAAGGTGGGGGAGAAGGAAGCCGTACCTCTAATCGACCTGGACACATAAATAATTCTCGGCATCGAGAGAGATTTGAGATTCCGTAAGTAACTCAGTGAGTTCTTTCTAAGACGACTTGAGTAATGGGAGAATGGCAACTGGGCCCTGCAGTGGTAGAACCTCGTGAATCAGGCATACTATTGAAGAGCCTTTTGTGAACTTTTCTTCTCTTATGAAATTTCTACTCAGCTTGAAAAGAAAAGAAGCCTCAAAATTGAAAATCAAAATAAAAGAATATTAACAATATTTACAATCACTATTTAATAATATTAGTATTAGAATTGTGATAAATCGAAATTCTATATCGCTATATTAATCCTTATGTTCTAGAATATTCAATATAATATTGAATAGTTAATAACTATCTTGTAAATAAGGCATATCTTATCTAGGAAATTTTTTGGAAATGATACCTTTATTTCCATGTCTTCCAGCTACTTTATCGCATACTTTGATTTCACGTTTCTGTAAAATATATACACGAATCATTTCGGGGTTATAACTAGAACCACCCTTTTTTCTGTCGATTCGGTAAATAGAAACTTCTTTCTTGATGCTCTAAGAGACCTGGGCTTTGATCGGAAATGGCCAAAAGCGAAGGCAGCTCTCTGGGTCCCTACCGATACTGAGGTACGAAAGCATGGGGAGCGAACAGGATTAGATACCCAGGTAGTCCATGCCATAAACGATGAGTGTTCGCCCTTGGTCTACGCGGATCATGGGCCCAGCTAACAAGAAGCTTTGAGCAGGAGGTAAGGGGTACCCCCGCAGGTTCCCGATGCCCTACTATTGCCATCTCAGGAAGCCCCACCATAGAGTGCCAATTCTCCTGCACTCAAAATAGTTGCTCAAGAAACGGGGGAACCTTCTTTCATAATTCCAGACTTTATCAAGCCAGTTCGAGGGGTTGTAGTTCCACCTATCCTAACTACGCTCTTCAATTGCTAATGTTGTACTTGGGGTTTTAGAAGGAGTGGAAATTCTAGATTGAGTTCTCTTTGCTCTTCTTAGGTCTATTGGAAACAGCCTCTCTACCTGAATTAGGTAGAGGTAAGGTCTGCGTACAGACTACCCTCCCCAGACCCCACTTGTTGGGATCAAACTGGGTTTGTTGTTGTTGTTGTTGTAATTCTCTTTGCTCTTCTCTTTCTCGCCTTTCCAGTCCATCGAATTTTTCCAACTTGAATATGAACTACAACATGGAAAATAAATCCTTAGAAAGACAAACATTGGATTGTTTTTGTGTAACCGTTTTTTTCTCTGTCTATTGACTGAGTTCCCCTTTTTAGTTTGCTTTTCCAATATGTGAGATGTAGGGATATTTTCTTAGTTGAACATAATTTCTTTCCACAAAAAGAAAGTAAATGGTTCATTCCATAAAATAAAAAGCTTTTTTACGAGGTACAAATAGAAATTCCTCTTTATTTGATTGGTTATGAAATTGACCATAGATCAATTCGCTTTTTATTTGGGAGGTCCAATGGTCATAAGTGCTTGTTTCTCTCCAGCTTTATCTTCTGAATCCTCATCTGAGTTTTCTCCCCAAGCAGCAACCACAGCCTTTGTTGATCCTTTGTTCTTCTTGAGTTGAACCTGTTCATTCTTCCTGTTTCTTCGTTCAGCCCTTTCTTTCTTCCATTCAATTTCCCACTGAGGACAATTCTTGAGCATGTGGTCAGTCTTACCATATTTTTAGCAGCCCTCATTGGTATTTTTTTTAGGGGCCCTTTGTTTGTTGAAGTGTGCGCCTCTTGAAGAACTTTTTCTCTCATTAGGTACTTCTTGAAATACCTTATGATCATAGCCATTTCATCATCCTCTAAGTCTGCACTTTCAGCTATTCTGAGAGCCAGTCGTCTTTCCTTCTTGGGTGCATCCATCTTCATGGTTTGCCTTCTCAATTCATAGGCAGTGAGATTTCCAATCAGCTCATCCAACTTAAGAGTAGCAATGTTCTTTGATTCCTGAATAACAGTGATTTTGCTTTCCCAAGTTACTGGCAAGACCCTTGTCAATATCTTCTCAACCTTGTCTTCTTCAAGGATAATTCTTCCAAGAGACTTAAGTTCATTTGTTAGAGTTGTGAACCTTGTGTACATCTCTTAGATGGTTTCTCCTTCCTTCATGGTAAAGTTCTCATATTGAGAATACAGCAGTGTTCCTTTTTATCTCTTTACTTGAGGAGTTCCTTCATGGGCCACTTGTAGAGTGTCCCAAATCTCCTTAGAAGTAGTAAAACTTTGAATTCTGATGTACTCATCCGGAACTAGTCCATAAACAAGCCATTTCTTGGCCTTGGCATTCTTTTCCCGCTTCTTCAAATCTTCAGCAGTACAGTCAGCTCTAGTCTTTGGCACATCCACTCCTTCAGCATTCTTCTTTGTAGTAGCAAGGGGACTATCCATAACAATGTCCTAAAGTTCATAGTCTTCTCCTATGATGTGGTCTCTCATCATGTTCTTCCACCAGGAGTAATAATAGCAATTAAAGAGTGGAGACCTAACAATGGATTGTTTTTTTTCAATTTTCAGGTGTTGCACTCATCTTGATCTATTCTTAAGGTGTTAGCCTCTTCAAGGATAACCTGCTCTGAAATCAATTGATGTTTTATACTTCAATACCACACAAGAGGGGAAGGGGAGTGATTTGTGTGGTACCCAATTTTCGCTCCACTTGATTATAGAAGGACCTGATTCTTTTATGTGTTCCAACTACTACTGTTGCAGAATAATAAATACAGAAAATAAAGAACACAGAGATTTTACGTGGAAAACACCTGGCTCAAAAGGTGAAAAAATCACGACCTACGTTCAGTAGGATTTTTTCAAACTCTCAACTAAAATTAGGATTAACTCTAATCTCGTAGTGGCACACAGCCTCAAATGTTGCGACAAGTTCAAGTTAACTCTAACTTGAAAACTCTAAGTACATAGTACAATTGCTTCTAAATAAGCTGAAAAGTACAATGTAAAATCACCTACTACAATTGAACTAGAATAAAAGATACACACTTGGAACTGGTTCTTCTATCTCGTTCAATAGCTTTAGGATTATACACTTAAATCACACATAAATTGCTTGCAAAATTGCCTTGCTATTTTGCTCTCAATTTATGTTTAACTTCTGTTTATATGCATCACTTGTAAAAGAGAACAACACTAATATTTAAGTAGTTAGAAATTAGAGATCGACTAGAATACATATGCTACTCCCGGAAAAGTTCTAGTTGATCAATCACTCTAACTCTATATATTTCTTAAGCCGTGTTTCTTTTTATGTAAGTAGTCTTTCTACTTGTCAGTTATGCAACCTAGTTCATGTCTCACTTCTATGATACTTTGGAGAGTGCTGAAGAGTTCGTTGGCGATTTCCAAAACGGAGGTAATAGTTCTTACTATTTGATATTGCCAACTCTAATCCAAATGACAACGTTTTTAAATTGAACACAACACTTCCTGCGATTATTTGAATTCCCAATTTCACAGTGGAATAATTTTTTTAATTAATAAGTTGAAGTTAACAGAGAAATCCTCAAGTCCATTCACCAACCATTGTGGTTTCTGATAGGTTTACCGAACTGGAGGATAGTTGTGTTGTGTTGATAAACCAAGTGAAGCTATTCTATTGTGTATCGAATTGAGTGCGGCACTGAAGCTCTGAGGTTAGTGTGAGTGACCATTGGTTGTGCTTGACCAGTTGAGCTGAAGTGAACTTGAATTCAAAATTGCACACAAGATGCTCGACAAATTGTTCTAGTGAGTGAGTTGCTCAGAGTTCTGTGACCATTATGAGTAGTTTGCACAGGGAAAATGATTCTTTTGTCTTTGATTCAAAAGTTATGGTGGAAACATCAATAACCAAACCCGACATTGATAGGATATGCTCTCTACCAGATGACGTACTCCTTTCACGTCTATGTATCTTTCATGTTGTTCCGTTGAGTGTAGTGTCAAAAAGATGGAGACACATTTGGACTACAATCCCTTAATTGCACTTTGATCTTGATAGCTTTCATTCGGAAGGGGTAAAATGGCATTGTGATTCTGCAATGGCTGAGAAATTCTAAGACTTTGACAATTGGGTGTTAATTTTCCAAAGCTCAACTAGACTTGTCTTAAGCTTTTGTCTTGGTGAGCCATTTCAGTTGCCATGTTGTCTTGTAGATTGTAAATCTTTGCAAGTTTTTAAACTACAGCTGCCCACGGACCTACTTAAACTGCCTAATCATCTTGGATTTCGTCAGCTGAAATTGCTTCATCTTGAGCGAGTCGTGTTGTAGAACGAGCATTTGACAAGTTCCCTGTTCTCAAAATGCCATTTTCTCGAAGATTTGATCTTACAAGGTTGTAATTTAGGAGATATGACACTACTTGATATTGCTTCGTCATCTCTTATTCGTACTATTACTTTGCAAAATTTTGAGTCTGATGATGTGGAAAGTTATGACAATTGTGAAGTTGGAATTTCTTGCCCGAGTCTGAAATCCTTAAAATATCAAGCTCCACCACCATTGGATATTATCCTCGAGAATCTCTTTTCAATAAAAGGTGTTACCATTGGTGTTACTGATACAACAATCCGCCCATTTGAAATAATTGGCATACTTGTGCATAAGATGATCAAGGAGGTTCCTTCTACATCAGCTTTGAAGCTATGCATCACTTTCATTTCGGTAAAGTTTTCCTCTTTAGATTTAGCGAAAAAGTGAAATAGAAGTATTTATAAAAAAATTACATTTTTTGAAGTTTAACTAGTCATCAAAAATATGTACATAAAGTCCTTATAAAAATATACAGTCTAAGTTTTTCTATCACTGGGAGAGCTTGTCAGTATCTTTTCAATTAATCTCTTTACTACTAGATTTCTGTTATAAATCCTGCAAATAGATCAATCCACTTGCAACGATGGATGTCTCCCATAACAGGTTTTGGATTGGTTATGTATCCATAGCAGGTTTTAGATTGGTTATGTATCTAAAACAGGTTTTAGATCGGTTATGTATTCATAACAGGTTTTTTATTGGTTTTGTAACAACGAAATGTTTCTATAAATAGGTTCACTGATGAACCTATTCCAAACTCTGAAACGAAGAAATAAATCATCTCTTCTAATGTCATCCTTCTCTTCTGTTATTAGTTAATTACATAGTTCTTGTTATATCTTTTCCTATTTTTTTTTTTTGCTGCTGTAGGGTATTCTCCTAATCTGGAGGTTTTTAAATTGTGGTTTGATAAGGTTGTTTGCAACAAATTTATTTGTAATACAAAAATAAATTGCAACAATATAAATATGAAAAAACATAATTTTATTGATAAAATAATGCGGGTACAATTCTGTTTGTTCCCTTGATTCTTCTCTCTAGATCTTTCTCCTGCGTATTTCTCGAACGTAGGATGATGCGAACTTACTTAAGATATATTTGATCTTTAGGAAAAAGAAAAACATGTATTGATCACTTCGGTGGCTTTGAGAAAGACAATATTTGATGTCTTTGATTTCTTTATGAATATTCTATGAATTTTTATGGAATTCCGAGATGCTGTCAAAGGAAATATGTGGGCCCCTTTTATAGGTTTAGCTAGAGTTTTTGGTAGAGTACCCTCCAAACTAGGGTATTAGGTAGAATAGCATCTAAGTTAGGGTTTCAGATAGAGTAGCCTCCAAGAAACCTCGATAGACTCTACTTGTAGTATCTTAAATCTAGGATCAAACACAAATTTCATATGAATTTGATCTTATAAAATTTTGATGTCTACAAAGGTAATGGTCGTCATCTTTTTCACTACTTTTTTTTTTGTACAATCCTTTTTCTTTCATATGGTACTTGGTCGAAGGACTGGTAAGTTATGTGAAACTAGAGGTGTGATTATGTGAAAGGATTCGTTCAAAAACAGAAGATAGTGCTATTAAGCTCAAAAGCTGACATCACTAACTTTTCCTTACTAAATCCATTAAGTCAATAGAGGTTTTGATAGCACTGTTAATAAAATGAGAGAAACTAGAGAGAGAATGGACGATAACTCATTATCAAACTAGAAGAGTACATCACTATTTACAAATAATTAAAGGGAATAAAATAAAGAGAATATGCTATTTCCTTATAGATCTTAAACTAAAAGAAAGTAAATAAATATTCAGTACTATAGAATATTTCTGAACTAAAAGGAACATTAAAATTCTATAATTAATATAGATCCTAAGTAGAAGGAAGGTGGTTATTATAGAATATCTCTGTATAAAACAGTTCTGAGCAGTAAATGTAATCATGAAATTGCCGACTCTGATTAAAATTTATTGTTTATTACAAGATGATCACACTTTTACGATTACACATAGTTTCAAATATATGATTGTACAAACCTTATTTTCCACAATATCTATCATCTTCAGTTTATTCCAACACAATCCCTTATATTTCGGCGAATAATGGCTCAACTGTTTTAGTCTAAAGTCTAAATCTTTTATCAACTTCAACCAACAAATACTCTTTGACTAATTTCTGTGGTGAAACAAGTACTGAAATGATCCAGCAGCTGTTGAGTCTCCGTATTGTAATTGAAAAAAACAGGAATTTAAAAATAAAAAAAAAAAGCGAGGAAAGTATTATAGACAGTGCATACAAAGTATTTATTTGTATGTATTAGAATATAATATCTTTCACTTTGAATAAACAGAAAGATAGTTCATCCAGCTGATGACCATTTTCATTATAACATTTTAAAGACTAAAATGATGTAGCGCAGAAGTTCCATCTAGCCCCTTTTCAGTAAAATAGGCAGCATATTCCTGTATTGTTGTTTCTCTGTACTTTGGGGGATTGTATTCCGACAACAACTCCTTAATAGGTCCATAGAGTCTTGAGGATTCCAGGAAAAATGTGGAGAAGAAGCATGCAATTGATATCCTTGGACCAATATGATTGGCTAGTACGCGATGTTCAACGCTTTTAAACTTGTCATTTGATATTAGCTGTACAGTTTGATGACAAACAATATTAGTATTGCTCATTCTGAACTAAAGTCAAGCTACTCTTTTTTTTTTTTTAACTTCTATTTCTCTTTACAAGTTGTACACATTCTTAAATCACCATTCTGCCAAAACCCCTCGCTACTTTTTATCTATGCATGAACAACCTTTTCAATATTCAACTTGCATCCATTTTAGTGATCACTAAACTTTGTTGATTATACTAATCTGAAGGGGAGCTTTGGCTTAATTGGTAAAGTTGTTGCCATGTGACCATGTGGAAATAGTCTCTTGCAAAAATGCAGTATAAGGCTGCGTAAAATAGACCCTTATGGTTCGGCCCTTCCCCGGACCCCGTGCATAGCGGGAGCTTAGTACACCAGGCTGCCCTATACTAATCTAATAACTCAATATAGTTCTATTACTAAAAGAATTGCACACAATCCATTAACCACATGTTTGGAGAGAAGACTAACCTGCAGAAGATCTGCAATATTTACGACAAGAGCACCAGGGGTCGGGGGGACATCAACCCAATGGTTTTGATGAAGAACTTGCAATCCTCCTATATGATCTTGGAGAAGCAGAGTTATGAATCCATCATCAGCATGTTTAGTAGCACCTAAAGTAAGTTCTGGTTCTGGACAAGCTGGATAGTAGTGGCATACTACTGAAAGTCCCTTGTCACAATCCATTTCACTGAGATGGTTTCTATTCAGCCCAAGAGCTTCTGCCAATAATTCAAACAGAGAACTCCCCAGTTTCTTCACTTCCTCAGAGTACTTAATAATGATATCCCTGTATTTGCATCAAAAAGAAAAATGAAACAGTATTAATGGTGGAACTAGGATTCCTAACAAGAAAATGATACTACCTAAAGCAATTTTCAGTCACTGTTACCACTACACTAGAAAATTCGCCTATGTCAAGGGGATTCAACAATTTTTATTTAATGATGGTGGTGTCCGGGTCAGCTCGGGATCTCGACTACTTAACCAGGTACCTGCTCTCTCCCACGGGCTCTGCTCACCAAGGCTTTGGCAAATCCAGATTCAAAAATTTCTATATATAAAGTATAAACATATGTTCTCTTTTATCCTGTACGAACTGTGTAATTTTCCAACGAAGAGGATTCAATTGAGCCCCTTCAATACCATGTAGCTCCGTCCCAAGTTGTATACTTAATCATACATACTGAATCGTGTTGACCTTGATTTTTGTGAAAATATATGGGCTAGCTAGTTTTCAGAATGATAATCGAAAAATAGCTCGCATTTGCTAAGTCAATAAAACATAGCCACTATTTTATGCGGAGATAAAATCTGGACAAAAATACCCTAGCCGAAACATGAAAAGTTCCAGCATAATATGTTGGATTATGTAGCTCATGCGTATAAACTTCCAGCATATTATATTAGAACTCCAGCAAATTATGTTGGAATCTCATATGTAAAAAATTCGACCTCCAGCATATTATGCTGGAATTTTTCTGGATTTTAAAGGGTGTTTTTGTTTAGATGTTATCTTTACATGAAAAAGTGGCTAATTTTGATTACTTTTAAAACTGCGGCTATTTCTCATTTACTAGTTGTAAACTAGGCTATTTCTGATTTTTCCCCTTGATTTTCCTAGTATCAGTGTAATCACAGAAATGACATACCTACAGATTGGAGGCAGTTCTTCAGGACTAGGAGGATTAGGAGCCATAATGCAGAAAAAAGTATCCCTCCAATTAGTTGCAGGTGCACTATATAAATCAAAATTGCTGTTGTAGACAACCTTTTTAGTGAACTCTCGAGTATACCATTGTTTCTTGATCTCAGTATCTTGCTCATGGAAACGACGAACACCTCGTATCATTTCTTCCAAGACATTGCGTGGAATGCCATGATTGACCACTTGAAAGAAACCCCATGTCTCAGATGCATCGCGGACTTTTTCAACGACCTCCTTTCGCTTGATTTGATCACCATCAATAATGCCTTGGAGGTCAATGACTGGAAATATGAACTTTTCTGTGCTGGAAACTGAGTTCTTTGTTGTATCTGGAGGTGAAATGAAAATCTGAGGGACTTTACTAACTCCTGCATCAACAAGTCCTTTAACACCTGCTTTTGTGTCATCAAAGGCTTTTAACTCGCATTTTCTATCATATTTTGATTCAGTTGCTGAGAAAACCTCATTGTTGCTGCTGGTATCCATTTTGTTGATTTTTTTGGTTCTTCCCTTGTTTAGTGATGACACTTTAAATTTCGAATAGGATGTACTCTATTTCAATTTATGTGTCTTACTGCTCTCTTAATCTGTTTCAAACTTACTCTCTAACTCCAATATTTCACATGACATATTTAAGACCACCAGATTCAAGGGTATTTTGGTATATTACACCAATTAAAACACAAACTGAAACGGAGTATTTACTACCAAAACCAAGGCAAGTGGGGTATTGCCTCTATCATGAATTTGAGACTATTTTTAATGATGATAAAGATTATACAAGATTCCAAGTTTGCTGCCATAGCCATGTGAGCCATCCTTTGCTGACTTTGGAAAATACAATAAATAAATAGATAAACAAAACTATAGGGAAGATTGAATCCAATTATATGCAAGTTGTGACTTGTACGTGGACCACCATCTAGTGTTTTATATGAGTGCCCGAAAATACAAACACACATTATTATAAATATCCAAAGAGGTGCATTGATATTGTGAAAAGTGTTTTTGTAAAAATTGCACCGCATTCTATATGGTCGCTCTCATTTAACATATGCCCATATTTTTAAAATTATTTAACCTGTACCTTAATTTTTACAATTTCATGCGCTTCCGTCTTCCTGTGAACCGTGCGCTCCTTTCTTCCTCTTTTCTTTTCCTCTTCTTCTTCTTTTCTCTCTTAAACACATGAGAATCTGTATAAGTATTATTGATTTCGAAACTTTTGAGTAAAGAGGCTTCTTCCAGAGTTGGTCATATTGCTAACATGGAAGGTTTCTTAAGTTTTTTTAATACAAGTTTCTTCAGGTATTGTATACACTTGAATAAATTGTTATGCTTGTAATAACGAAAGCAATTAATTTTACAAGGCGTAATCTCGCGGTGTTTCTAATGCAAAGAAATTCCCAATCCACAAACTTCACTATACAATGCTTATGCCCAATAATGTATATCAATGTGATAATTTGCCACTTCAAAAACATCCAAGGAGAGTTTTCTTTGGAGAAGTTTCAGTGGCATGGTGTTTTGTTGATGTCTCCTCTGCCATAAGAAGATCTTCTCCACGTTTAGCTTCAATTATCGCTCTCTTTTCTCCTTTCCAAGTCTAAAGTTCTTCAGTGAGTCTGAAGCTTGTACTACAAACTGAAGAACTTCAGATTATTTTGTCTGAAGTTTGCACTATGAACTGAAGTTCTTCAGCCCAAACTTCAGGCGAAAATATCTGAAGTTTTGCATTGATAAAGTCACACTTGAGTCAAAAAATTCTGAAGTTCAAACTTTAGACATAAGTTTTTGCTACTTCAGGCCCGTATGTCTAAAGTTATTCCAAAGGCGGGTAGACTTACAATTTTTTTTGAAAAGCGGGTATAAGTTCAATTGTGACCAAAAAACTGGATATAGATGCAAATCTCCCAAAGTTTTCACTATCACGTTTATCAAACCTATAACAATAGGTAACTATCCATATCAAGCCTAATATATAAACCAGAATCAAAGTAATAACCTACATTAATTAATTGTGTTTACCTTGAAAATACGAGTAACAATTAAACTTTGATTTTGTGCTTTTAAAGATACGTGATTTAGTTCAATACCAATTAATATTCAAGTAATATAAAGTAGAAATGAAATATAGAAGTGAATCAAACTAATGTTAGTTAGCAGCAGTGACCTCGAGATGTTGACCTCAAGGTGGCTTAGGGCAGTAAGAACGATGAAAAACAAAATCAAAGCAAGAACAATTAAGCTAAGGGACAATTATGATGAACAACAGGAAAAAAGGTAGAGACTATATTCTTTGCATAGTAAAAGATGATCTAACAAATGATTAGGATCCCTTTTATATAATGGGGGAATCCTAGATAAGAAATATTTTTATTTACAGTAGGGAATATTCTTGGTACAGTTGTCTAACTATCTAATATGAAATCGTGCGATCCTATTCTATGGTTTACGCCATGACTTCAGGGGATGTGGCAGGAATCTAGCTTGCTTTAGTGTAAATCCATAACGGCAATATTTCGGGATCGAATACACCTGACCTCGATATGCATCGTGCTTCGCCTTCGAACTCGGGTCTAGTCCCTCGAGCTCGAACCTGGCTTGACCCGGACTCGGACTTCGGATGACCTCTCAAGTTTATAGATCGAAGGCATTCGATCTCGATCGTATACAGATAGTCCCTGCATTTCTTAGAGTAAGATGATAAGAAACGTTTTTGATCCTCGTTTTCCCAAAACCTTTAGTGATGACATCATTTCTGTGATGCATGCGTTCGAAGTGACCTAAATGTCCCGTCGGTCCGCTTTCCTAAAATATTGAATGCGCGCCAGTATTGGTCGGCCACTAGCATCGCTGAACCGTCGTTACCCCTCTATAAATATGAGGCGTTTCCTCTTAGTAAAGAACTTTACCTTTTTCTTATATTTTCCCCGTCTTCACCTCCTTCCCTGATCATCTATTTCCACCGCCTCTTTAAGCGCCAGAAAACAACAAAATCTTGTTAGAAACACGACATTCCTTTGCAATCCGTATTTCTTATCTTACAACCATGGCTAAAACTTCCAAGACGATCCCCAAAAAGGATAAAGTATCGTCTTCTTCTGCTTCTCGGTCGGCCAAACCGATGGTTCCGCCGACCCTTGAAAAAGTTACACCTGGTCCTTGCATAATCAAGAAGTACTTTAGTATTGAGAATCCCCCCGATGTCAAAGGCCGATGCGAGCACGCATCTCAATATATTAAGAAGCTCGTCGAGGATGTAAGGAAGGACTGTGGCTGGGGAGATGAGGTCGAGATCCAGATCCTGAGCCCCGAGGAAAGCATTACTACCCATGTGGAGGGGTTTTTAAGTGTTTACACTTATCCCTTCACACTCGGTCGCCTTGATCTGGTGGTGATCGATTTATGCAGAATGTACAAAGTCACTCTCGTTCAGATTCACCCCTCTTTTTGGCGCTTCGTGATCATGATGCGCTTCTTTAATAAAAAGGCAGAGGGGTTAGAATTCACCATCAGTCACTTGATCTGATTGTACCGGCCCCAACTATTTCGAGGGCTCATCAAGTTGCAACGTCGAACAACGAAAGCCATCTTTGCCAGCATTGACGAGACCAAATATCGCGGTTGGATGAGCTGGTTCGTCAGAGTAAGAACTTCGGATGTTATTCCTGGGGACAAAATGTCATTCCAGGAGAAGTGGAATTTTAATTGTCAGTGGAATTCCTTTCCCCGGTATCTATTCATGTTCTGCTTCTTCATCTCATAATACCTCTACCCCTTTTTTGGCAACCACTGCCTGGGCACCCTCGGTGCCGGACCTTGAGGATTGGGTCCGAAAGTTAGCTGACACTTCTTCCTACGATGAGCGCAAGTGGCATGAATTAGCGGAGGGCCGGTGGGAGGCCAAGAACAACGGTAAGTGTTTTTCCGATATTCGAATGCTTTTCATATACTGGAGGTGTCAATTTACTCATATTTATCTGTGCAGGACTTGGGATACATCTGAGATGAGGCCGGCCCCGCCTGGGGAGAAGACCAAGCCTTCGATTCTGAAGTCAGAGAAGGATAATAAAAGGAATAGGGTTTCGAAGCCCGAAGACCCTCAAGACAAGAAAACCCTACTCGAAGGTTGCGGAGGTTTACTCAAGCAGGCGCTAATTCTGCCCATTGTTCCCTGGATGATGAAGAAAATGACGATGAAGAGTCGGCCCTGGTGCCTCGAGTCAGGAAACCCATCGAGGCTGGCAAGCCTTTCGTCCTAGAGACCTCATCTAGCGGTGAGGGGACTCCGAAAAAAGATGTGGGAGAGGCCCCCGTGTCCCCGGAGGTCAAGATTGTCCCTCTGTCTTCGACACTATACCGGATGGGGCAAATGTTGAGACCCCCAAAGTTAATGAGAACGCCCCGAGTGAAGAGCTTGGGGTCGCGACAGCAGGTCACTCCTTTTCTTTGCCAACTTATTCCAAGGGGGCAATTGAGGAAGCCAACGCTCTGCATGCGCCCGAACCGAGCAAGGTCCTCGAGGAGGATCCCTTTCTGGGCTGCTATGCTGGGATTGAGGATGTCAATGACCTTAAAAATGCATCCGCCATCTTCGAAGAGGCTCAACATCTCCTCTCCCGGGTGAGTACTTAATTTCATTATGGCAATTTTCTTTTTTCTTTCTTTGCTATTGACTGATATATCTCCATTCCACGTACACGCCATCATAAAGTTCTGAGATGAGTTGAGCCAATGTGAGGCCAAGCTTAAGAAAGTTTCGGGCAAAGGGAAGGCTCTAAGGTTCTTATGTAGCTAAAATGAAGAGGAGCTTAGGATCTCCGGACCATATTGGCCATAGCTCAAAAAAGCAACTCCGAGCTAGATGCGCAGGTAATTGTGATTTGACAAAGTATGGCCTTATTGGCCCCACTTCAGAGGCTAACACTTCAATATCTCAGGTGCAGCAAAAGTTAGAGATGATTGGGCAGCTCCGGAGCGAGGTTGATCAAGTTAAAGCTGATTGTCATCAGTGGAAGAAGAGCATGGATCAACTTGCCTCCGATAAAGAAGTTGTTACGGTCCAACTGGCCTTGGCTGAAACCCAGCTCCGGGGCATTCAAGTGAAAGGTCTGGCTAAGGTCAAGAAGATCGAGGAGTTGGAGGCTGAGCTCGCTAGAACCCCGGCCGAAACTGTGTAGGCCAAGGCTTAAGCTATTCAAGCTAAGGCTGAAGCTGAGAAGACGAGGGCTATAGCTGATAAATCCATTGCTATGTACTTAAAGGACGCTGTAGCCATTCAAGCTGAGTTGAAGGAGGCCTCCGATCGTGGAAGGCGGAGCAACGATTTGTCTATGTGCCGAGCCCGGAGGGAGACTCTCGAAGAGATTCATGCCAGGGGATTCGATCTTGCTGAGGAGATAGCCGAGGTAAAGGCACGGTAAACCGATGCAAGGTTCTTGTCTCCTCCAATGATGAGGACGTAGTGAGTGGCTCCGGGGATGGGGAATGTGAAGAAGATGTTCCCGAGGGAGAGGGGGCTCCCGAAGATAGAGCTGCTGAAGATGCAGTTTCTAAAGATGACGCTTTTGGGGACATGACCTTGAGAATAGATTATATTTTCATTTTCTTTTTTGTGCAAGGGCCCTTTTAAGACGTTTTAAATATGTCCTGTAAAATACCTTTCGTGAATATAAAGTATCTTTTAGCTCTATCCTTCATTTGTATTGAATTAGAGACTTTGATAATCAGTCCGAGTTTTGATTCGGATTCAAAATATAATAGACCCTTAGGTTCTTATTGATCAATGTAAAAATAAATTTGGTGTGAGCTCGGAATAATGGGATTCTCGAGTCCGAGTTGAGTGAGAGCGGAGTCTCGTATAATACATGTTTGGCCCTTAAGCCTTTCAAAGTTGGCTCTTAGGCTCTTTAAGTTGGCCCTTGGGCTCTTATATATCGGCCTTTAGGTTCTTTAAATTTGGCCCATCCGTAGAGTGGCTATATAATTTTTCCCTCATTTCGGCGTAAAAGACTTAGTGAGAATTTAATTATGCCTTAGCATGTGTTTTTTTTTCACCCGTCAGTTTTTTCAAAGGTTCAACATTTCAGAGCCTTATTTGTAACTTGTTTGTGTAAAAATACTCGAATACCTCTTGAGGTGTTTCCGAAGGCCGATATCATCGAAACCCTTGATTATTGGAGGGCTGAGTTTATCGAGGCCCTAAGACTTTTCGGGGGATGAATTTATCGAAGCCCTTTATATTTTGCTTTTGTTGAAGGTAGCCTGATTTAACCAATTTTTACAAAGTGTTTGGAGGCCTTAAATTTATAGCAGGAGTCGGACGTCTCCGAGCCGCATTATTTTGGCCGTAGCCTTTTATATGACCGTAGTATTTAATATGGTCGTAGCCTTTAATTTGACAGTAGCCTTTGGGTGTGTCTATTGGACTTGTTCCCTGATAACTTTTCGAACTTGTTCGAAAAGTTAGTCCCCTAGCATATTGGCCTTGGCCTTTGTTTTGGGAGGATGCCTCTTTGAGGTCTTATGAGTCCGAGTTTTTGGTGACTCAGATGCATTGATTGTCGATGACAGTCCCCCAGTATTTTGGGGTGTTCTTATGCTTTGGCTCTTGAGCCTTTTCCCGTGGGATTATAAGTGTAGAGTTCGCGTAATAGTAAACAAAGTGTTTTTTCTATTGACAAAATATTTCTTCAAATAATTGATACATACATACATGCTTTGCCGTCGGGGCTTGACTATTCTATATGGACACCGTTCATCTGACCGTTATTTCTAAACTTATGATTTATAAATATCCTCACATTATCTCTAATGTATTTCTATTATTCAATATTTTTAGTTTTTTTTATTTTATCTATTAGACTTGAGTTATGTGGATCTATTCATATTATGACTTTTCTTATCATAATATAAAAAACTTGCTCATCTCAAATTTAAATAAGTTTTACCTTTTTTCCTATGATAAAAAATCTAAAAAAATTCTCAATTTATTTTGTATTTTTGATATTATATTATTCAATACTTAATATTATTACATTGTCATGTGTGTTTTTATTAGCTTGTTTGAATATAATATTTATTTACCACACTCATTCTCATATAACATAGATAAAAATTTAAAAACTTTCTCAAACTCAAATAAGTTTAATTATTCTATTTTCTAAATTTGACTGCATTTTCAAAAAATTATATTATGCTTTCAAATTTAAACTAACTACACTCAATTTAAATTTTAATCACAACAAAATATTTTCTTAATTGTTTGTACCCATTATATCTTAATGTTGTGGTAATATTCATGTATGAAATATTCGTTTTCCCGATTTATCAATATTAATTGAAATTATTATTCTTGTTATTAAAATATTTTTTACTAATTATTTAATTTTTTTCATACCTTATAAATAATTTATATACTTTATGTAAGATCTTATTTTGTTGCTTGAATTTATTTAATTTTTAAACTTAATAAATCTTTAATATCTTAAGTAAATTTTAATTTTATTTTAACTTACTCCAAAAAATATAAATTGTCACAGGTTATCTAAATCTACATTTTTTTTTATTTTTTTTTATTTTTTCTATTATAATTTTTACTTAATTTTTTACCTCCATATTTCTAGCTAATATAGAAAAATATGTATGGGTGGATCAATATAGATAAATAGAGATATAGCTACAAATATAGCTACAAATATAAAATTAAATATATATATATATATATATATATATATATATATATATATATATATATATATATATATATTAGATTTGTCTATGATTTATTTAGATTGAGTATAAGATTTATTAAACTACTTACATTAATTATGTTTCCATTTATAATTTAAATTTTTAATGTTGTCTTAAAATTGTCAAGTGACTTCTTTTTAGCTTGCCACTTGGCTTAATCACATGCTTCACTACTCTCCTTTTAATATAATATAGATATAGATATAGATTAGTAGCTAAAAATATTACTCCATTAATAGACAAAAGTACATTAAACAAAATTTTAATTCTTATAATTTATGAAAGTAGTATATGGTACATAATTTTGAATCATATGATTCGGAAGTCATAATATAAATCAGAACAAAAATGTTCAATGCAATTATGCAGCAAATATATTTTCTTCCAACATTACCGTTCTTTCTATTTTAGGCTGTACCAAACCTTTGTGGGAAACTCAGTTATCATGGATCATATCTTTTCAGTTATGGGCTATCGAAAATTTTATGTGACCAGTATGCCAATAAAAAAGAATTTGTTAAAAAAAACGTTTATCTACCACTTCGAACCGTTTGAAAAAAACAAATTTCAAACCTTAATATTTGTGTGGGATTTTAGATGTTGAATAATTAGAAATTGACCATAGATTCAGAATTTATGATGAATATCATGTAGCAAACGGCTTCCATGAGTCCAATTGAACTCTATCGGGGCAAAGATCACTTTTAGCCCGCGATCGAAATTATTTATATTTTGAAAGTGCTATACAATATCATTTTTCTTAGATATAAAAATAGCAACTTTTAATCCCAGGAATTTAGTCAATATTCAAAAAGATATTACTGAGCATTTATAGGCTCAAAAAGTGATAGAAATTGAAGAATTAACCTAAATAGCCGCTCATCCAATTGCTTAAACAAAAAATAGCATGAGGAGGTAGAATATATGCATAATTGATGTATTGTATGTATATAATTATGTATATAACAACAACAACAAAAAACTCAATTTGATCCCAACATGTGAAAAATGTGTATAATTATGTATAACAAATTATAATCTATGTATATGGCTAGAAAAGATAAACAGTGTAGAGATTCCATAGAAATTGGCTAAATGCTAATAGCCTTCTAAATATTGGACAAACTCTAATAGCAAGGTTAAAAGTGGCTATGTTCCAATTTCTCCCGTTGTTCATTTGATGATAATAGTACGGCGCCCCTTTTTAACATGTAGTCGCTTTGTCTTTCTGTTTGCATCCGTACCCACTTTTTAAAAAACTCCAGCTTCCCTTTCTCCTCCCCTTCTCTTCTTCTTCTTCTTCTTCTTCTTCTTCTTCTTCTTCTTCTTCTTCTGTTGTTGATGCTGCTAAAACAAGTGTACAACTGAATTTCAAATCTTCCATTGTTTCATTAATGATTTAAGGGAAAAGGTCCAAATATGCCCGTGAACTATGCGAAATAGGACAAATATGCCCGTCGTTTATAGTTCGGCCCAAATATGCCCATTCCGTCCAATAGTTGGGACATATATGCCCTTATTTGACGGAAATCTGATTTTTTTTTCTTTTCTTTTTTTAATTAATTAAAATCAATTTTTTTTTCTAAAGCAATTTTTCTACAAATTTTTTTTTTACTAAAAACTGAAGAAAAAAAATGGAAATATTTTTTTTTCAGTTTTTACAAAATAACTGAAAAATATTTTCTAAAACAATATTTTTGTAAAAACAAAAATAAAATCTAAAAAGCAATTTTCTAAAGCAATATTTTTGTAAAAACTGGAAAAAAAACTGAATTTATTTTTACTAAAAATTGAATAAACGAAAAAAAATTACTTTAAAAAACTGAAAAATTATTTTTTAAAACAATGTTTTTGTAAAACAGAACTAAAATCTAAAAAGCAATTTTCTAAAGCAATTTTTCTACAAGTTTTTTTTACTAAAAACTGAAGAAAAAAAAACAGAAATTTTTTTTTTCAGTTTTTACAAAATAACTGAAAAATATTTTCTAAAACAATATTTTTGTAAAAACAAAAATAAAATCTAAAAAGCAATTTTCTAAAGCAATATTTTTGTAAAAACTGGAAAAAAAACTGAATTTATTTTTACTAAAAATTGAATAAACGAAAAAAAATTACTTTAAATAACTGAAAATTTATTTTTTAAAACAATGTTTTTGTAAAAACAGAACTAAAATCTAAAAAGCAATTTTCTAAAGCAATTTTTTTGTAAAACTGAAAAAACGAAAAAATATTACTTTAAAAACTGAAAAATTATTTTCTAAAACAATAATTTTTGTAAAATCTAGAAGAAGAAAAAACTGAAAAGCAATTTTCTAAAGCGGTAAAAACTGGAAAAACTGAATTTTTTAAAACTAAAAACTGATAAAAATAAAATATTTTTTTTTTTTTTTTCAGTTTTTACAAAATTATTGCTTTAGAAAATTGCTTTTTAGATTTTATTTATGTTTTTACAAACACAATTGTTTTAGAAATTATTTTTCAGTTTTTTTAAATCGATATTTCTCTAAAAACTGGAAAAAAAAATTGATTTTAATTAAAAAAAAATAAAAAAATTACTATTTTCGTTAAAAAAGGGCATATTTGCTCAACTATTGGACGGTTTGGGCATATATGCCCCAACTATTGGACGGAATGGGCATATTTGGGCCGAACTATAAACGACGGGCATATTTGTCCTATTTCGCATAGTTCACGGGCATATTTGGACCTTATCCGATGATTTAATCTGCTTAGTCCCCTATGACACATTGCTTTTGATACTAAAAGGCAACGATACTAATATTAACTAGTAACAGTTATAAAAAGTCAGGACGTTGAACATCTTGTCATAGTTCACAGAAGATTTAATATAAGACAGGATTCTCGACTGAGGGCGACTCAATTAATGAGACTGTTAGCATTTGTGGGAAAAAATGATACGGTTCTAGGGCTGAAGTTTTCTAGTTACAACATAGAAACTTCCGCTCTAGAGCTGAAGTTTCCTAGTTACAACATAGAAACTTCAGCTCTAGAGCTGAAGTTTATATTTTATAACTGGCAAACTTCAGCTCTAGAGCTGAAGTTTTTATTTTATAACTGACAAACTTCAGCTCAGGCCCGACTACTAAAATGCTGAAATTTTATGTGATTGTCTTTGCTACTTCAGCCCCATTTGCTGAAGTTATGTGAAAAAGTGGGTACGCTTGCAATTTTTTTTGCAAAGCGGACACAGGTTAAAATGTGGTACAAAAAGCGGGTATAGATGCAAATAATATCAAACTTTAAGCCCAAATTTCGGACCCAAATTCTTATTTTCCAGTAGCCCTAAATTCGATCGCCCGTCTTCTTGGGCCAGTCGACGACGCACCTCCGCCGGCAGTGAACTTTGCTCTCTCTCACCCTCTATCTCCCACGGCGGCGATCTCTTTCTCCGGAGAATTTTCGAGTCGTAAGTCCCCTCATTTATATCTCGCCGTCTCTCTCCTGAAATGCCACATTTTGAATTGGATCTCTGTGCTACTTTAAAAGCCTCAAGCTTCAGCTTTTTTAGTTGTACTATTTTTCTTTGATAATGATGATGATATGAGTTGAGCTTAAGGAAAGAAATGATGATTCATATCGCCAACCCCAACTTGCTTGGAATTGAGCCGTAGTAGTTGCTGTTGTTGTTGTCTGTGTGATAGTAATGTCTAGGCTTTTAAACCTTGTTGTGGAATAAGCATAACAGATTAATTGGCTGGGCACATCGCATTGACGTAAGAATGAAGCTTTATGATTGCTTTTTTTTTTTTTGGAAATGTAAAAAGAGCAATGGATATAGATGATTCATATAGCCGACCCAACTAGTTTGGTGTTGAGGTGAAAGTGATTTTGTTCTTCTTAGGATTGTATCGAAAAGTGACCGCTTCGAAACAACAACAGCAACAACAACGACAACAGACAGCTTCGAAAGAAGTTTTTCTTTTAGAATGGTTTGGAAGAAGAATATTAGTTATTTGCCTTTGATATTCTGGTATTAGTTAATAGCTTTCTTGCCAAGGACTTTGTGTTTTGCATGTCTATAGATACTAAGAGGAGATTGTCTCTTTAGTTACAGTCTTGTACATTCTTTGTCATAGTAGTTGTTATCTCTACATGTTCCATAGATCATTTTCTAGTAAGTTATTGAAGATGTCAATTGGCCTGTTATCCATCTTTTGTGTGTCTAGAATATACAAACGATTGTGTTAATCTAAATAGTGTCACCTGCTTCATTACTACGTATAAACGTTAGCAAGTTTTGTTAACTGCAGTAGTTTCTGGGAAATTAGGTGTCTGTTTGTATTGATAGCTGAGATTATATGGGCATTGACTGTCTTAACGCCAAAACTATTGCCGTAGCCTTCTTTTAGTTTACCAAGACGATGAACTGTATTTTTCATTTCTATTAGACTAGCTGACTGTCTATTTTTTCTTTTCAAGGTAAGAGTTTAACACACAAACTTAACCAAGTGGTTAAGTCCAAATTGGCACAACACGCATATGAAATTGTGATAAAGCTAGCATCATCTGCAATTCATTGCTTGCAGAGTGACATCTTAAGCATGAAGCTTATTGCACGGTTAAGATCCATCCATGCTTGTACATCTCTTCGCAAAATTATAGGGCCTCTGCAATCTCGCTCGTTTCAACCTGATTTTGTTCCCAGAGATCCCAATGCCAAGCCCAAGAGATATAAATATCCTGCTGTCTATGAACCATATGGCCCTAGGCCCCCACCATCAGACAAGATAGTTCAGCTTGCTGAACGTATTGCTGCTCTACCCCCCGAAGAGCGTAGACAGATCGGTCCTACGCTCAGGGAGATACTAAGGCATCCTAATTTGAAACAAATTTCAGTGGAAGGCATGGATTTGGGTGCAATGGGAGGAGCAGGGGGTGGACTGGCGAAGGCTGAGGAGAAGAAGGCAGAGAAGACGGCATTTGATGTCAAGTTGGAGAAATTTGATGCAGCTGCAAAAATCAAGGTGATCAAAGAGGTTCGATCCTTCACCAGTCTAGGTCTGAAAGAAGCCAAGGACCTGGTCGAAAAAGTGCCTGCTATACTTAAGCAAGGAGTTACAAAAGAGGAGGCTAATGAAATAATAGAAAAGATCAAAGCTGCTGGAGGAGTTGCAGTTATGGAGTAGTAACCTCTACTGGATTTAGCAGGTTTTCTTGTCCTGCCATCTTTTGTTAATGTAAGGGAACATGCCAATTACCATAGTTTATGCGCGTTAGAATTTCTTTCTTGGATTATGACTTGATTATTACCTTTGTCGGTTTAGGGCAGAATAGGAGCTTCTATATTTTCATTGAAGCTATCAATAAATATTTGGAGTCAATTGCAAGTTTATGAGTTTGATGAAAGTAGAGCGCATGAACCAGAGTAGTTGGTTCTTGTGAAGTTTTCTTGCTTTTGCAGCTTTAAACCCATTTGCCCATATCGAGGGTCTATTGGAAACAACCTCTATCTGCATGAGGGTAGGGGTAAGGTTTGCGTACACATTACCCTCCCTAGATCCCACTATATGTGATTATACTGGGTATATTGTTATTGTTGCTGTAAACCTATTACACCATATAAGTGTGATGATCATTAGCTTATAATCTGATATTCCGCTAATTTTCGATAAATTTTTCTCTTATACATATCTGATGACTAGTTACCTCTTTCTTGGAACCACCAAAATAAAGTTGTTTCATTCGCATTTTATGGTACTCCCTCTAAAATTGCCGTTATAAACTTTATTTTCTGGTTTCTTTAGTTTATTCCTCCCCCACATCGACTTGTGGGATATGTATGAGATGTAGTATGTAGAATTTATACACCTTTGTATTATGCATTCTGACTTAATAGCATTATATGAGCAAATCCTGCAGTCTCTCCTGAGAAAATCATGATCAGTCAGTTAAATTTTTACTTGAAATCATTTAAATGGATAATATTTAGTTATATGACATCAAATTGCTTACACAGTCCTAGTGAACAAAAAAAGAAATAGGTGCAGTTCTAGCCACAACAGCATTGTTTTTGTTTCGGCATGATTTGGAAAAGGAAATTTTGTCTAGGAACAGGAGACATAATTAATTTGATTTTCTAAACCAACTTGAAATTTTATTAGATTCTGCCTAATTATGAATAGGAATGTATTATCCAACTTAGAATATTGGTCAAACTTAAATTATTTATAGTAGTTAAAGTCAATAAATATTTCACTTTTGAAATTTATACAACTTTTATGATTTTTTATTTAATGTTTTCCAAAAAGGAGTACTCCAATTTATGACTTATGTAGGACTACGCTTTGTTTTAAAAGGCAGAATTGGGGCTCGCTCCGGAGCGGAGTACTTGTAAAACGCCCTTGGGCTTATGTCTGGGGCTTAGTTCCGTGAGACTTACACCTCGACCATTGGGGCTTACGCCCCGGACACGTCCAACGCCCAGCGTACTGGGCTCGCCTAATAGAACTTTATGCTATTGTATGTAACTAGCCATGTAAATCCTTAAATTTTCTTAATAAATCGTTGACTATTCAAAATTACTTTTATTCTAATTTTAAATCTTTAAGTTGAGAGTATTTTATGTCATAATTAAAGTAAAAATTATTGCACGTTATCCACTAAAACTATTGTGAGCACATGATTTTTGCCTCGCTTAAATTACTCCTATAGAATTCATTAAAATTAGGATTTA
Source organism: Nicotiana glauca (assembly GCA_026770625.1). Lineage (NCBI taxonomy): Eukaryota > Viridiplantae > Streptophyta > Magnoliopsida > Solanales > Solanaceae > Nicotiana > Nicotiana glauca. The sequence continues at coordinate 32,633 of MU722319.1, forward strand.
TCTTTAAATTTTAGGGAATTAATTGCATGATTTTGTGATTGTGTGCATTTTTATGCATTTTTATTTGATATAATTCATGAAAAATACAAAAAAATAGCACACTTGCATTTAAAACCCCATTTTTACATTTTCATTAGTTAATTAACATTACAAAAAAATAAGAGAAAATAACAAAATAGCCCTTTTGCATTGTTTTACTTTTAATTTTTGATTTTTGTTCCTAAGTTTTCTTTTTATACTAGGATGTAGTTTATTTTAGAAATTAATCAGTTTAATTTTAGAGTTAAATCAGGTTTTTGTTATTTTGTATCCAACAAAATCAAAATAAATAATATAAAATAAAATAAATAATATTGAATAAAAGGAATTGAAAAGAAAGGAACTAAAAGGATTAAAACGAATTTATTGTGTAATTTGGGCCAATTCCAATGCCAGCCCAAACAAATCCATCCCCAAACCCAGTAATATTCCAAGCCCAAACCCAAAAACCCGGTCCAGCCCCCTTGTTATCCAAAACGACATCGTTTCACCGCCTGCTAATCATGACCGTTGGATCTCATCAATCCAACGATCCGGAACTAATGATGATTAAGGGTATATAATTGTCGGATTCCCCCCCCCCCCCTTCACTGTCTCTCAAACCCTCAAACACCCAAACCCTTCTCCGCCGTCCTCCGCCATCCGTCGCCGGACAGAAATCGCCTCCGCCGACGGCGATTCTCCAATGACCCCCAACAATACACCCTTGAATCACCTTCATCTCCCCTCTCCAAATTCATGATTAGTTTTCTTCAAATATTAGTCAATCCTCTCGAATCTTGATTAGAAGATTCCGTCCAAAAACCCTAAATCACCAAAACCCAACCAGATTAACACCCTAGTATACTCTCCATCTCCTCTTTCCACGTCCAACTTCAGTTCCTCTCAAATCCCACCGGAGTTCCTCGAATCCGCAAAACCCTAGCGCCGCCACAGTTTCTCTGGTGGCGGCGCCGCCTCCAAATCACTTCTAACTCACACCCTATACTCTCCTTACCCTCCTCTACCTAAATCCCAAACCAATTCTCCCCAAATCCAACTCAAACTTTACGAATTTTAGACCTAGGGTTTCTTTCAAGATGGCTTCGAGTTTCCGAAGAAGGGCCGGGTTTCGAATTGGCTCCAAGGTAATGCTATGTGTTTGTTCTTATCAAGAACAAACGCATAACACTATTTGGGGGCCAAATTCGAGGACAATCAAGTTAGTTTTAAATCAGTAAGTTTTTCTTCTTGGCTTTATTATTTCTTTTCCTGTTCTCATGATTTTTGATTTTTGTTAGTTTAATTTGTGCTTTTGTTTATAGTTAATCCTGTTTTGATTTTTTTTAGTTTAATTTTATTTTGTTTTGTTTTATTTTTATTTTGAAATCCTGGTATGTTTTGTTTGGATCCTGCTCGGCGTATATTTGTTAGTTTGTTTTAGGATTGATTTAAGGTTTTAAGTTGATTTTTATTTATGTTCATATTAAGTCAGTTTTAATTCATGATTCAATAGTGGTTGATTAATTCTTGTGTTAATTTTCTGTTGATTTTAGAATTGCCAATAGTACTTGTTGATTTGGATTTTTAGTTAGTTAATTCAAGTCCTAATTAGAGTTATTTGGATCCATCAATTTAGATATTAGGACTGTTTGGTTATAGCTGTAATTCTAACCAGGGTAAAAGGGGTTGGGGTTTAGTTAGTACTAGGCTAGTAAAACTCAGATTAAATAAAGGGTAGTATAGGCATTCCCAAATAGAAAATAATATTGTAGTTGAAACTAGAACCTCCTAGAATCTTCTAGATGGGGTTCAAAATAGATTTTTAGTAACTTAGTGCAGTAACTTGGGCAACAAGTCAACAAATAAGGGACTAATTAAGCAAAGCTGAAAAATAAGAGAGGGACAAAAGGTGTAAAACTGAAATCTGAGAGAACCCTCAATTTTGCCTATAAAAAGCAGTCCCTACTGCCTTGTTTTACAAGTTTTGGCATCTGAAAATTCCCCCCAAAAAGTTTCTACAAGTTTTAGAGATCTGAAATTTGAATTTCAAAAATCTGAGAGTATAGGAGTTCCTTCTAGATTTTGACTCTTCAAAAAACCAAAAAGTAACAGAAAGACCCCAAAAATACTGTTTTATTGAAATTCCTTAGATCAATCTCAAATTATAGCTGTTAATTCGAGCTTCCTAGCATAGATAGGACAAAAATAGTTTATATATCCTTGGTATTTTGGTAATTGAAATTCCAGAAGCTCCTAGATTGGTTTGAGTCTGTTTTGGTTAATTCAAATCCATTTTGATCGTTTATTGGTGTCGTTTCTCTACTATTCATTCCTGGGCATGCTGTGATATAATTTTGGTTTTCAAATTGGTCCTATTATTGCTGTGTTGCTGCTGATTTGTAACTGTTGATTCTGCTCTGCTGATGCTCATATTGTTCTTTTATTCATTGCTCCAGGTATCTCTTGATCTCCTGTGAGATGAATTTCGAATTTTAAGGCTAAAGTTGATTGAAATCTGCTACACCATGAATAAAAGCTGCTTGTTGATTCAATACTTTGTTTAGTTTTGTCCAAATTTCTAGATTCAGTAGTATAACACCATAGTATTCAGCATAATACATTCATTTAGCATGATGATAATTTCAGGAACTCATCTCATTTTTCTGTCTGTCGAATTGATGGGACTGTTGTTTAATTGTTCACTACATTCATTAGGTTCATTCTACTAGTAGATATCTATGTAATAAATTCTGTTTAGACTATATCATCTAGTATTGGCTATAGCTCAATTCAGTGTGACTTTTATTAATTATATCAATTTGGATGTTGAATTTGGGAACAAATGTTAGATTTAGGACTGAGAATCAGCTCGTATTATGCATTATTAACGTTAAATCAGGTATTTTCTTTGGATAAAAATGTTAATCACTTTGGTTTACTATTAAATTTCAGAAAAATAGAGTAATAATTCATTAGCCTAAATCTGATCTGAATATAAACTTGAAATTCGATTTTAAAAAAAATAAGCAAGTATTTGGTTTGAGCAAATCAGTATTGTGAGGCCCAATTCTAAGTTAGTATTGGACTTGGGCACACTCATGAGCCAAAACATGGCAACCTCTTATTTGAATAGGATTTGAGTCTAAAATTTGTTGCCCAAAGGCCCAATGCGAGGCAGCTTCTCATGAAGCTGATCGTATTTTCATATTCTTGGGTTAATTTTGAGGCCCGAAAACGTTGGAGGCCGGAATTCATATTAGAGTCATGGGATTAATTTTACAATATAGGTTTGGGCCTTCTAAGTTAAGTCGCACACTTGAATTAAGAGGTTGTCCTCTTGTTCAAGTGTGGAATCAAACTTGAGGCCCAAATTCCTTGATTCCTTTTAATAATAGCGATTAATAATGCAAATTAATTAAGGCCCTTTTAGAGACAATATTTAATAGAAAATCGTAGCTCTTTTAGGTTGACTTTTAAAAATAAAAAAATGAGGTGCGCCGCGCCAAACATAATTCATAAATCGCGCGGCCCTCTTTAAATACTTATATTAAAATACTTAGGATTCGGGACGTTCTATTTAGCAAATTTTCATGGCCTCCCGCAAAGTTAATAACACGTTAGTCACTTTAGGTGCATTCTTTAATAATTTTACCTTCCTAAATTTGGGTGTGCATTTCATGCGACCCAAATCCAAATCCCAAAATGTTGAATAAAATATGTCGAGGATTCGGGTGCATTTCATGTGACGTGATCCAAAAATATATTTTAAACGACGTTCAATTTCGTAAAATTAATTAATAGCGGTAAATAATTCTAAAATTGCACTATAGGATGACATGTATTAAAATCAGATTTTTAGCCAATTATAATAGTTTAAGAGACCGTGCTAGAACCACGGGATCCGGGGGTGCCTAACACCTTCCCTCGGGTCAACAGAATTCCTTATTCAGAATTTCTGGTTCGCAGACTCCATTCGGGAAGTCGAAATTTTCCTCGATTTGGGATTCAAGATAAACCGGTGACTTGGGACACCAATAGCCAAACCTATCCCAAGTGGCGACTCTAAAAACTAAATAAATAATCCCATTTTGAATAATGTCACTTCAAATGGAAAAACTCCCTTATACACTATCCTTCAGGGTAGGTATGTAAAAAAAGAGGTGTGACAGCTCTGGCGACTCAGCTGGGGAATACGAACCCAGAATTTCGATTCAGGGTTCAAGAATTCGAGCTTAGTATAATTGTTATATTTGGCATTATCTGATTTTTCTACATGCTATATGTGCTAAATATTTTACCGCTTTGATATTTGTTGAATTGTGTATATAAACTGTTACGAATCCCTTCCTCTCTCTGAGTTTTCTACATCATGGAAAAGGGTGCACTTCGTGTAGCTTCTCTTCTGTTTAGAGTCTTTTCCCATTTAGAACGAGGTTTGGATAAGTTGGTAAGCCGACGGAGCTTCTGTATCCCTGGTACGCTGCCTCCCCCTCGGCTCGAGTTGTCCGCTCGGATAAGCCAGGTCTAGACCAATAAATCTAGGGTTTAAACCTAGAAGAACAAAACCTCATGCCGGATCCCTAGTAGGAATGTTTGTTTGCATCATGTGCATTTGACTTAGGGGACTCAACACAGGGGTTGGGTCCGTCTAGGACAGGTGACCTGAAATGAAAAAGACCATCCTGATGAATCTTACGTGCTACTTGCGCATTTATTTTCTCGGCTTTGCATATTGACCAGCTTGTATATAATGAGAGAAAATTGAGAAAAATAGCGGTGTTAGGACTAAGTGAGGGTAACCACTTGTTTTGAAAAACCAATGCCTAAAGAGTACCGAAATGCTGCCGGATTTTTGAAAAAATGAAGAAAGGAAAATATTTGCAAAAAAAGAAAAGAAAAGAAAAGATTGTTGTTCAAAAAATAAATTTGGTTTTGACAAATCTGCCCGAACTATGCTGGTTTGATTCTCATCGGGTGTGAGATGCGTAGGCAACCCTCATCGGGTCCAACCTCCCCTTTTGCAAAAAATAGCCCAAAAAATGCCAAAAGTTTAATTTTTTGTCATAAATAAGTCGGGCAATGCCATTCTTGTTAAAATAAGTTGCATGTCCCCAAAAGGGCGCCGGAAGGCTATTTTTGCAAGAACAGTCACCCTGAGTCATTTTTAAAGGGTTTGCGGGTACAGCCTTAAAATCTTCCTCCCAGAAGTGCTGAAGAGCCGTATCTGCAAAACCAAGTCCTTGTTTTTCTAAATAAAGAAAATTTTTGCAAAAGTAGCCATTTTTCTGTTAGGTCAAAATAAGTCATTAAATCCCCTTTGAATAAATATGCAGGATGAATACCACTGATATTGAACCCTTCTCAGTCCTGAGTGAGATCCCTTTGAAGCTTCACATGTGGTGGAATGACTTGGGAAAAGGTAGCAGAGAAACAATGGTCAAGGTTTTGGGTGGCCTCGTCGGACTATTGAACATCAAACCAAGAACGTATATTATTGAAGCACTGATACCATTCTAGGACCCAACTCGTAATGTATTCCGGTTCTCACACCCACACTAGAGGAGATTGCGGGATATGCAGGTCTCAAGGGGAACCTCAGGAATAGATACCCATTGGCTCCGAGACCAGTAACTCTCCACAGATTCTTGGATTTGTTGAGCAATAGTTGGGACGTTCAAGATAAACATCTATCAGAAGGGTGTTGCACACTGCATTTCTTATACCAACGATATGGCAACTCGAAGGGTTTTGAGGAACCCAAAACCAATTTGACACATGCCGGAAACAAAGATAAATGGGAGGCCCGGCGGGGGTTGGCTTTCATGGTAGCTTTTCTGGGGGTCGTGGTCTATCCACGGAAAGACGGTCACATAGACATTGGCCCTGTAGGAATGTTGGATGTTGCCATAAAGAAGTCTATCAACACGGTGGTTCCCCTGATTGTAGCGGAAATGTATCGAGCTTTGACCATGTGCCAAGAGGGTGTAAAATACTTTCAGGGTTGCAATCTATTACTACAGCTATGGATACACGAGCACCTTTGTCATCACACGGGGTATATGAACTATGGTCTAACCGGGCTAAGTTGTATTGCGGAGTTTGGAACCCGGGTAACAAGTATTGAGTTCCCTGAGGGCACTCAGGCTTGGTTGTCATGCTTGAGATCTTTTACTGCGGATAAAGTTGAATGGGCTTTTGGATGGCTTCCCGCTACTAAGGCGGTATACACCTCGGTAGAAGTACCTTATATTCTTTTAATGGGCATTCGAAGCATCCAACCCTACGCTCTCTACCGAGTCATGCGGCAACTAGGAAGATTCCAAATCGTCCATGGTGATGAAGATCTGAGCGGACAAATCATTGAGTTAGGCCCGAAAGCTGCATTTCCGGAAGGAAAAATCCGCCAGATATGGAATGAATGCAGGTATCTTGAGCCTAAAGCTATAGTACAAGATCAGGCCAGAGGCGAAGTGGACCCCAAATACTTGGTCTGGTTTGGAAAAAGATTTCAAATTCCCGAGAGACCCGCTAAAAGGCCACATGTACAATAATTCACTGATGTGGCCCAGGTACAATGGGATTGGTTAGCCAAAGAAAAGGAGTACAGGGCCCGAATAGGAGCATTGGAAAAATAGGTTTAGGATCTCCGATTTGAAAACAGCTTGCAAGCCGCAGTCGATGAAGGTGACAAAAAGAAATTGACCCAAGAGAATGAAGCTCTCAAGGCTCAAATCCAACAAATGAAAATAGCTGCTAAAAATCAAGAAAGAAGTCGGTCTGATAAGAGGTTGATAAAAGGGATGAAGAAGTAAGTCATAGAGTGCCAGGAAGAGTTGGAGAAATCTGAAGGAAATATGGCAAAAATCCGGGCACAGTGGGCGAAGAAGATAGAGGAAAGAGCCCAATTTGTGCAACAAATGAAAAGGAATTATGAAGGAACCATTGCGAATCTGAAAAGAAAAATGAACACCCTTGAAGATAAGGCAGCCCGACAGGACAAAGAATTTCAGGCTGAGAGGGAACAATGTTATGGGCTAATCGTCGAGATGGAGAAAGAAATAAAGATGTTGCAAGACCATCACTTCCACGACTCCCAGGTGTTAGAGGCTCGCAACTAGCAGATAAGCCAACTATTCCAGGAAAAGGGCCGGATCAGGGAAAGAATCAGAGGCATTGCAAATTATATTGTCATGAAATGTCAAGCTGGTGAAAGAATGGGTTGTACCACTTTCTTTGCTACAGTGATGATATTTGTTCGTCAGGTTATGAATGATTAGGAGCAATTACAAAGGGGTCTTGCACGTAGGCCTGCGGCGATGCCGAATGATTCTCCACGGGACCCAGGATTTGAAGCTTTGATGTATTCCTAGTTATCGAGTCTGTATTTAGTTATTTTTGAGTCTGTTTTGTAATTTTCCTTTTTAAGAAAAACAAATAGTTTAGTATCTTTGTAATCGGAGTTTTATTAATAAATAATTGAAAAATCCCAAAAAATTATTTCCTTATTTTTGCATTTATTTGCAAGAACTACGCTTGGTCTGATTCATGCAGGGTCATGGTACATAGGCAATATCCATAAGATTCGACCGTAACCCTAAAAAAAGAGAAAAAAGAAACACGAGGGAAGGAAATAAAGGAAAAACATAGTGGAAAAGAAACACAAAAGAGAAAGGCTAGAAAGAAAAGAAAAATGGAGAGAAAAGAAAATCAAAATCAGAGAAAACCAGAAAGCAAAAGCAAAGAAGTAGAAATCAAAAGAAAAGAAACGGGAAGAAAAGCCGGGATGATGCATGCAACCTTGGTAAACATGTAGATACTCATTTAACTGTATAGGTGCATCATACCCCAATGTGCGGTTACCTATCTATTACTTGTTTCAAACTAACCGTTGTTGTTGTCAAACTCCAGCTTAGGCATTTAGAAACGGTGGTTGGTTTGTGGTAAGCTGGCATCACATCGATATTTCACCAGATCAAAAGGAAGTACAGAGATGTCTTCTGAAATGACTCTGCCACTAGTTCTCATCACTGAAGACAGCCCCATCTCAGGGATCCCGGCCTCCGAGTCTGCCACATCGGAAGAGAATCGGATATTACGCCTCCGAATAATGGAGATGTGGGACGCATGGACCAATGGCAGGGAACTTCCAAGTGCTATCCCTGGCTTTCCTGAACTGTTTCCGAGAACCGGGGGTACTTCTAACATCTCTATAAGTCACCCGAATACCCCATCTGCTCACTTCATAGGAACACCTTCTGAGGTATGCCCCCAGGTGTTCGCATCAGGAGCAGCCCCCAATATTTTTACTGCTCCGCCACCACACAAACTTTACTGCCGAGGCCCACTTTTGATTCCTCGGCCTTCACCATCCAAAATCCCATATTTCAAGTAGATCCTTCTCAATATCCCACGTACACTTACTCTCAGTCACTGCCATTTGAGCTTACACCAGGGCAAGATAAATCTCCCAAAGCCCTAGAACAAGAGGAGATGGCAAAAAGAATAAGGAGTCTCGAGCAGAGCTTAAAGAATATGCAAGGTTTAAGCGGGCAGAAAAGCGTTTCTTATACTGATCTGTGCATGTTCCCTCACGTTCACCTGCCCATGGGATTTAAAATACCAAAGTTCGAAAAGTATGATGGGCATGGCAATCCCATTACTCATTTGAAAAAGTATTGTAATCAGTTGTGCGGGGCCGACGGAAAAGAAGAGTTGTTGATGGCGTACTTCGGAGAAAGCTTAGTAGGCATTGCCTCAGAGTGGTATATGGACCAAGATGTCTCAGATGGCACATTTGGGAAGATCGTGCAAGAGATTTTGTAAGGCAGTTTCAATACAACATCGTTACGCGCCAGACCGGAATTCCTTGGCAAATTTAGAGAAGAAACCCTCGGAAAGCTTCAGAGAATATGCTATTAAGTGGCGCGAACAGGCATTGAGGGTGAAATCCTCCATGGATGAAGTAGAAATGCTCACTGTCTTCCTTCAGGCCCAAGAATCAGATTACTTCCAAAACATGATGTCGGCCATGGGCAAACCTTTTGCAGAGGCAATCAAAATTGGTAAAATGATAGAGAACGGTCTGAAAACGGGCAGGATTTTGAGTCTGTCGGCCATCAGAGCAACCTCCCAAGCCATCCAAGGCGGGTCTGGAGGAAGGGACAAAGGTAAAAACAAAGAGGAAATGGTTATGGCAAAATCAGGGGGTAGAAGATATCGGGCTCCTAGACCTGTATTTTCCAAAAGAACCCCTCAACATTACTACCCTTATCACGATATGGCTTATGCTTCTCCACCTTATGCGGTCATGAACGCTCAACCCTTCGGCCAACCGCAGCCATATGCCAACAGAAATCAACCTCCATTCCCCAGAAATCAGCCTCCCCACCAGAACCACTATAATCCTCGACCTCTGCAGAATAACTTCCGTCCTCAGGAACTACCCAGAAGACCAAACTTTACACCAATCGGTGAATCGTACTCCAGTATGTTCCCGAAGCTTGTTCAAATGAATTTGCTGCAGCCCATATCTCTGAACAGGCAAAACCCAGAATCACCATCCTATCGGCGGGGCGCCCGATGTGCTTATCATTCAGGAGCTGAGGGGCATGATACAGAAAACTGTTGGACATTGAAGAGAGCCATGGAAGACTTGATAGAGCAAGGGAAGATAGTGCTGAGGGACGAGGAGGTCCCAAATATGACCAACAATCCTTTTCCAGCTCATAATAGTGGACCTGTGATTGGAATGATCTGCGAGGATAAAGAGTTCGATCCGGCCTTAAAAGCCATCATTGCTATTGCTGACACAGAAAGAAATCCAAAAGTGGCCCCAAAGCAAGATAAAGGGGATAAGAAAAACAAAGTCACCAAGGCGGAGCCGGAAAAGAAAACTGAAGACAAAACAGAAGCGATACCTCCCAAGGATAGAATTCTCTATATCCCGCGAGGCCGTCAAGAAAAGAAGCTGATTATGAACCCTCCAAAGAAATTGGAAGTGAAAAAGGTAACGCAGGTGTATGTACCCAAGCAAGCATATGTGGTGCCGGGGATAATCAAACCACCTCGGCTGAGTGAGCCAGTGGTTATTGGACGTGTACCACAGAAGCCTGTGACCAACCCTGCTGTAGTACCATGGAACTACCATCAGACTGTGGTTATATATAAAGGTAAAGAGATCTTGGGAGAGATTCCAGAAAATGTTCCCGCCGAAAAGTACTCAAACATAGAAGAGGTAAAAAATGCTACCAAAAGGCATTTCCCGCCTATGAAACCTGTGAGTGCTGAGGAAGCGGAAGTTTTCTTTCAAAAGATGAAAATGGCTGACTACGAGGTGGTCGATCAGTTGCGAAAATGTCCTGAGCAATTGTCTTTGATGTCATTACTGTTGAAATCCCCCGAGCATCAGAAAGTGTTAATGAAAACTCTGAACGAAGCCTATGTGCCAGCTGAAACTTCGGTAGAACAACTTAAAAGAATGGCGGAAAGATTCTTTGCCATCAATCAAATCTCTTTCAGCAAAAATGACTTACCTCCAGAGGAAGATGCTCACAACAAGGCCTTGCACTTGACTGTCAAGTGTGAAGGATATTATGTTAAGCGAGTCATGGTAGATAGAGGATCAGGTGTTGATATTTGCCCACTCTCCACACTGCAACGTATGGAAATTGGGACCGGCAGAATTCGTCCCAACAATGTCTGTGTGAGAGCCTTTGACGACATCAAAAGAGATACTATCGAGGAAATCGACCTAATCTTGACCATCGAACCGGTGGATTTCGAGGTGACTTTCCAGGTGCTGGATATGGGTACATCTTATAATTTTTTTCTGGGAAGGCCTTGGATCCATGCCGCTGGAGCTGTGCCTTCTATCCTCCACCAAATGGTAAAATTCGAATATGAGGATCAGGAAATCGTGGTCCATGGAGAAGACGAACAATCGATCTATCGGGACCCATCTATCCCATGCATAGAAGCCAGGGAGGGTAGTGACCACATAGTCTATCAAGCATTTGAAGTTGTGGTGGCGGATCAGCATGAAGAAGGAAACCCTTTCCCTTAACCTTTCTTATCCAATGCCTCGATCATGGTTGCAAAGGAGATGATCAGACATGGTTTCAATCCGGGAAAAGGCCTTGGAAAGTCTCTACAAGGCATATCTGAGCTGGTGAAAGTTCTTCAGGATAGGCTTCCACCCTACCCAAGATGATGTAAAATGGGAAGATGAGAGAAAGAAGGAAGGATGGGTCTTGTCACAGCCATTGCCATATCTGTATGAGACCTTTGTCAAACCTAAGTACAGTGAAGAGGAAGACGGTGAGGTTTTCACGACTGAAGAAATTGAAGAGATATGTGGGGCAATGAGAAAAGTACTCTATGAAACCCACATGGTTCAGCCAGGAGAGGGCACTAGCACCGTTGAGGTGTTGTACATGGGACCAAGCGCCAAGTTTCAAAATTGGAGAGCTATGCCATTTTCGATCAGACGGGAGTCTCGGTAGACCGTCCTACTACTTTTTCTGCATCCCGAGTTATTCCAGGGTGTAACTCGGATGTTTCTTTTAACTTCTTGTCTTTAAATTCCCAATGTAAACCCTCTTATCTTCCCAAATTCCAAGAAATGAAATCAATATTTCATCGTTCAATTTTCTCCTTATTTTTCCTGATTCTTTTTATTTTTCTTCTTTTATTTCTTCTTTTTAGTTATAATAATGCGGCTTTAAATA
>MU722322.1:25237-37291 GCA_026770625.1 Nicotiana glauca
GGCAAGGGATTTAATCACTTTTCATACCAATTCTTTCATTTCTTACTCAATAATATTTTATCGTTCGAGCCAACGCTCCAAAGAATTCACAAACTCACAATTTATCCTCAACTCTTCACATTAGGTAGAATTCATTAATTAGTTTGGAAGAGTTCATACCAAGAACAACTAACCACATAGACTCACGATCATGCTAGACACCGGTGTATAGATACTCGTCACCATACCTATACACCGTACTCGATCATTTAGCAAATAGCAATCAATAATACTCTAATTCTATTCCCTCAAGCCAAGGTTAGATCAAACACTTACCTCGAATGTTCCAAAAATCCACTTATGCCTCTAGTATAGCTTTACTCGTCGAATTCACTACAAAACCGCTCGAATCTAGTCACAAATTACTTGAATGCATTAACAAATGCTAATTGAATCAATTTGAATGCATGAAAATGAATTTCCCAAAGTTTTACTCAAAAATTTCCAAAACGCCCTCGGGCCCACGTGTTCAAAACCCGAGATTCGAACCAAAACCCGATTACCCATTACCCCACGAGTTCATATCTATGATTTGTATCGGACCTCAAATTGAGATCCAAATCCCCAATTTTAAGAAAATTTAGGTTCTACCCAAAATCCACATTTTCACCCATGAAAACCTTGATTTTTAAGTGAAAAATATGTTAAATGATGTTAATGATTGAAAGAAACAAGTAAAAATCGACTTACAACTTATTTGGAATGAAACTCGCTCTTGAAAAATCGCCCAAGGGTTTTATGTTTGGAAGAATGGTGAAAAATGACTTAAAATTCGACTAAGTATGGATTTGCCGAGTCTCTGATGTCGCAATTGCGAACTGGGGTTCACAATTGCGAACCCGGACCAAATGTGGGAAATGCAAAGCTGGACTCGCATTTGCAAATCCTTACTAGGCTGCCAACTTTCGCATTTGCGAACCAAAAGGTCGCATTTGCGAAGGTTCACATCCGCATTTGTGGACAGTCATCCGCATTTGCGAAGACTAGGTTCGTAGGCAATCATCGAATTTGCGATAATTTTCTTTGCATTTGCGAAGGTCACTGCCCAGGTGAAAGATCGCATTTGCGATGAGAAGCTCGCACTTGCGAGTTTGCATTTGCAAATACAAGCTTCGCAAATGCGAAGCCTGCAGAACTGAATGATACCAGATTTTTACAAATGAGAAAGTGCAATCCAATGCCTATCCAAAACTCTCCCGAGCCCTCGGGGCTCCAAACCAAATATGCACATAACCTCAAAAACATCCTACGGACTTACTCGTGCGATCAAATCGCAAAATAACATCATTTACATAGAATCGAGCCTCAAAACACATGATTTTCATTTCAAACTTCTTAAACTTTCAAACTTGGAACTCATAGTCCGAAACACTTCAAATGACGTCCGATTTTGACCGAACTTCACAAAAAGTGCTTAAACAATATATAAGACTTGTTCCGGGCGTCGGAACCAAAATACGAGCCCGATACCATAGTCTTTTAATCAATTTTCATTTTTATTTTCCTTAATAATTTTAAAAAAATAATTTAATAGAAAAATTCTTTTACTCGGGTTTTAGACCTCGGATTTCGACTCCGGGCACATGCCCGAGTCCCAATTTTTCTACGGACCCTTCGGGACCGTCAAATCACGGATCCAGGTCCGTTTACCAAAAATATTGACCAAAGTCAACTTTAACCATATTAATATCAAAATTCTTCAAATTTTTTACAGATTTCACATATTTCAACATAAAAGCTTTTCGGCTGCGCGCCCGGACTGTGCACGCAAATCGAGGCAACTAAAAGTAAGTTTTTCAAGGCCTCGGAAGCGCGAAAAAAGGGAGAAATACGGTGATGACCCTTTGGGTCGTCACACCAGTATATTATACTAGACCATTATACTTGTTGGAACTCCAGTATATTATGCTGGAGTGTATTTATGCTGGAACTCAATCATATTATACTGGAGTTCCAGCATACTATCCTGGAACTCCAGTATAATATTCTGGAGTTCAAGTATACTTGTGTTGAAATTTCGGCATAATATACTGGAGTATTTTTCGGGTATTGAACAGTGCTTTCGCTCATATTTATCTTTACATAAAAAGTGGCTAAATTACTTTTGAAATTGGGCTATTTTTGAACGACCAGTTATAAATCTGGCTATTTTTAAAAATCTCCCAAAAATAACGAGAGTTAAAGTAACTCGAAAAGTCATAATTTGAAGTGTAATATGACGAGTGCGAATATGTATAGTGACTATGCTCTCCTTCTTATACATGTGGATGGCCAGTTATGTCCATTTATAAGTAGTTCATAATAAAAATTAATCAATTATCAAATATTATTAGTATTAGCCAAATATTATTTATATTAGCCAATTAGCTATTTGTAGCCCAAAAAAGTCAAATTTTTTGCTTTATTTTGTGTGGGTAGAATAGAATGGGTACATCTTCAGGAGCTTGAATATCAGTTTTGGGATGATCTGGTGGAGAATTCAAAGTAGAAGATGAAACATGAAAAAATGATATGTGTATCACACTATGTATCATTTGTGTGTCACATATGTATCATATTTGTATCAAATATATATCACACGTATATCCATGTATACATGTGTGTGTGATACATGCGTCATACATATTGGATATATGTATCACAGAAGAATTTTTTTAACGCGATTTTAATTATAAATTTTGATACCAAATTAGTCCAAATCACCGCCAATATTCCTCAAAATTTGTATATTGACTCATCTATATATTTTCAATAAATTTCAACCATACCCATAGAAAAAGATCCTTTTTTTGCTTAGATTTTTGGATTTTTTTTATTTTTTATTTTTATATTTCACCACCTTGTTTGCTACATCATCCATGAAATTTTCTTTCCATCTTACATCTAATATTGCTGATCTCGCTTAAAAATATGGAAAGATATCTTCGCGTGTGATTCTTGGAAAGAAAGAACCTTATTTATTTGGATTTTTAAATTTTATAAGTGTTTTGCTAGTTTTGGTAAGTTTATGATTAAGGGCTAGAGGTTGGTAAGTTGGAACTTATTTGAGACTTTTATGGAACTCATCAATGCTTACACTAAATTTTAAGTTTGTTAGGCTCCTTTGAAATTTTTTGGCAAAATACATCGATGGTCCCTTAAAATTGTTCACGCTTTTCACTTAGATACTCCATTTTAAGTCCGTTTCATTTGAACACTTTAAATGGCATTTAGACACAAAATTGATAGACAGCTAACATAAAAAATACTTGTAATTCACACGCCAGGGGTGACTAATAAGATGGAGACCTCTGGATTTAAATAAAATAAATTAAAAAAATTTGAAAAAAGAAAAAATTAAAAGAAAAAAAGAACCCCACCCCACTTTCATCATCTTCCTCATGACCCTTCCCCCTTCTTCTGTCTTCTTCTGCCAAAAAGGAAAAGAACGAAGGTGCCCCATGTTGTCTTCTCCACATACTCACTCCTGGCATTCTTCTTCTTCCTAATCTCTAGCCCCAACCCTCTACAACATTAAGAACAAGCATAAAACATAAAATTTATCTAGTAGCAATTTTCCTGTCATGAAAGATTAACTCCAAATTGCCAAAAAATAAATCCACCAGCAACGAACATTAGTGGTTTAATTTATTTCCAATAGCCAAATCTGGAGCTTCCAGAGATACCTATGTCGCTCGGATTGGGTATGTAATGAAGATTTTAGTGATGCCCCAAAGTAAAAGCACTAAGTAAAAGCACTAATCCAGCAAGCTTGTCGTTGCCGAAACCTGCGTGTTTCAAATCTGAAAAAGCTGTCAAAAACTTTTTTGCAGATATTGACCTTGTAACTGAAAGGAGAATGGTCAAAATTGTGTGGAAATCACGAACGACTTACAAGTTGAATTTGAGTTGAAAAAAGAGGAGAGAAATAAAGAAGAATAAATGTGTGAAATTTTTCAGGCAATCTTCACTTACTCCGACAATGAAAAATAAAGCATATGTGAAAGAATAGGAGGAAAAAGAAAGAGAGAAAAATTTAAAAAAGAAAAATAAATCTCTTAATACACGCATTCTGCCACATCATCAAATTGTATCTAAATGACACAGTTAATATCCGGTTAAAGTATTCAAATGAAATGGACTTAAGATTGAGTATCTAAGTGAAAAGAGTGAACAACTTTAAGGGGATGTCGATATATTTTGCCAAAAAATTTTATGATAGAGGAGTTCGGAAAAAAAATTATTGTGAGTATGAAGTATGAACTACTCGATAAGAGGGGGTTACTAAGTTGGTCAACACCCTAGGGTTGTGGGTGTCACACCTCCTTTTTACCAACTACATCCCGGAAGGGGTATAAAATAAAGGAAGTTTTTTCAATTAAAGGACAATCGAAAACGGGATTATTATTAAAAGATTCAGAGTCGCCACTTGGGAGATTTATGGTTTCCCAAGTCACCGGTTTTAAATCTCGAATCGAGGAAAAGAATGACTCTGTTTAATAGTCCGCGAACCAGAAATTCGGGTAAGGAATTCTGTTAACCCGGAAGAAGATGTTAGGCATTCCCGAATTCCGTGGTTCTAGCACAGTCTCTCAACTACTATAATTCGCATACGAAATTATTTAATTACTGATTTTAGAAACTAGGTGCATTTACCCTTTACTACTTTTAATTAAGAAAATTTGGGTCAAAGTTGCGTGAACACTTACTCTGGTTTTGTTTTTAGGACCGTAATTATGTTACGCTAACGTATATATAATCGCGATAGTATTTTAATCGACCTTAAAAGGCTTTTCTACGAATATTAATCATTTTTAAATATCTAAGTTATAAATTAACCCGGGGACCATGCATTTGAAATTACGCCTCAATTTATTCTGCAAGGACCACTAATGATACGCAGTTAATGAAGCCACATCTGAATTCAACTACGACGGAATTTAGAATTAGAGAATGAAACCAGTGAAGGCCCCTTTTTTAGAATCTAAGTTTAGCCTAGTTAGAGGCCCAACGTCAGGAGGCAGCCCAGGTGCAATGCTGCCAGCAAAGGAACAACTGGGCCTTAAATGTGAAGCCCGAACATATTGAGGATTTAAATTCCTCCCCAATGTTAATATATATCCAAAGGCTGTACTTCAAACCCAACTACTGGCATAGCTTTTAATTTATTCTGCACAACCTATTTAACAACTAAAGATGTAAGTTCTAAACCTACTGGGCCTATGGCCCAAGACTCATGAGACAGCCCCTTTCTAGGCTTGTCCATTAATTATTGGCCCAAGAGGGCCCATGTCCTTGTGAGTCTAACATTAAACAATCATCAAATTAGCCCAAGATTATTGAATGCAAAAAAAAAAAAACTGATTGGAACTCAACTATAAACTACTTAAGGTCTAACCGTTTTTTACATAATAAACACTCTAATCATATAACCTTTTCATGCTTGGATTTATTTCTAATGACCCTGAATTGAAAAAAACTAACTCGTGATACTCAGAATATCATATATGTGCCCATATTACATACAAAATCTGAATCAAGGCCATTTGACAAAATGTTATTCCTCATAACAGCCTGATTTACTGCAATAATACAAGCTAAGCTACAAGGAATCCAGCTTCAGTTGCAGACTCTAATAATTAAAACTTAGAAGAGGATCACTACATGAAAATAACATAATCTAGTTATCAATTACAGCCATGCACTACATTAGACAGAATTTTGAAGCTAGATAATAGTTGCAAGACTGAATTTATAACTGATTCAATTCATGCTTCAAGTTACATGTCAAATAGCACCCATAAGGATCAAGATATACCTAGAATTAAAAGGAAAGGGGAAGTAAGGTCAGTAGTGATACCAGCAGTAAACAACAACTGAAATAAACCTCCTAGATTCAAATTTAAACAAAAAAAAAAACTATCGTGCAACAAAATAATTCCAATCGAATAGTAACCCTTCAACTTTAAAACAACTTTGAAGACTAATTTCAAACCAGACATCGTTTCAGACTTAGAAACTTCGGAAATCACCAAAAATAAATGAATGGAATAGTATTTTACAAGATCTCCTGTGTATCTCCTATTTTTCTCTCTATGTATGTATATCAGTTTCCATTTCAATGCTCTCCAATTTCAGCGTGTGAATCAGTGTATTTTCTCTCACTCAATGTCTGTATTTTTTTTCTATTCCTGTCTGTGTGTATCAGCATGTATCAGTGTATATCAGAGTCTAAAAAAAATCTCCTTTCTTTAACTTCAGACCTCCCTCCTTATATATCATTGGGTATCCCTTTTTAAAGTGTATGTCCACCTCCCTTTCCAGACTGTGTACCCATTCATTTCTTCCCTTTCTAGGTACATCATGTACTTAAACCTTTTCTTTTATTTTGCCCCTTCCCTTTCCAAGCTGTGTATTTCTTTTACACCTGTAGTTTCAGCCTTTTATCCCCCCATGTTCTATTCTAATTTCCAACTCTTAAAAGGCATTAAGCCACCTACACCAATCCCCTTTTCATTTTTAATTCGTTAGTTTAGTAGTGCATTACCATTCTACCATCACAGAGTATTCTTAAACAAGTGAACACTTATATATACATCTAAACAAGTATTAACTAGATTCAAACTAAAACCTAATTCGAGTGCCTAAGTGAATTAAACAAGATACAAACTTCAATCTTAACACCAACTGACATCCTAATTATTCAAAACCCAAACAACCAAAACTCATCCAAGGAAACAAGAAATACGCA
This sequence comes from Nicotiana glauca, assembly GCA_026770625.1. Lineage (NCBI taxonomy): Eukaryota > Viridiplantae > Streptophyta > Magnoliopsida > Solanales > Solanaceae > Nicotiana > Nicotiana glauca. The sequence continues at coordinate 32,007 of MU722322.1, forward strand.
AAACAAGCTTATATCAGAAGACTGAAATTTGATCAGTAAAAGAGAAAGAGACGAGAAAGACGAGTAACTAGAATAACACTAAAAATACAAACGTAAAAAGAAAAACAGAAAACTCACCAGTCAATAATAATTGAAAGAAAACCTTATGAATCTTTATTTATAAACCAAATTTTGATTTTACCCGTGTGTTCTTATCAAGAACACACGGACAAAATCAAAACTAGCTTAAATTTCAACGAATTGGGACTTCAGGTTTTTAGGGTTCAAAACCTAGATTTGAATTTCGACGAGTTCAGGCCATGTTTTAAGGAAACAAATGACATATTAGGTGTGAGGAGGTCAAGGCAGTTGTGTGGTGTAATTTTGGAGGTGTTTGGGAGGTTAGGGTTCGGGGTCGATTCTTTGATCTGATATTCGAAGAGATCAACTAAGATTCAAAGGTAGTGGTTAGGGGGTTTGGAATGAGGAGAGTGAGGGGAAGCTACGGTATAATTTTGGGGCTGTTTGGACCACCGGAACCGCCGTAAGGCAATTTTCGGTGGGTGGAGTTAGGGCGGTGGAAGGCGGAGGAATGTCAGTCTCTTGAAATGTTAGAGACGAGATGAGGTGGGGGTTCTGAAGGGTAAGGTCGGGTTTGGGGGGGTTTGATATATTAAAGCTAGGGTAATTAATTAGGGTCGTTGGATGATGGGTGTGAGCATGTGATTTTTGCCCTATAAATGAATTATTCCCAAAAATTCAAACAAAATAACTTTTCTTTCATTATTTTACACTTTTGTGAATTTTGTGTCATTTTTTGCTAATTGTTTGCATTTTATTTGTGCATTTTAATTCATATGAAAAATATAAAAAAATATGTTTGCCATTTGCATTTAGGATTCAATTTCGTAGTTAAGGACTAATTAGGGGTTAAGTTATTTTTAGAACATAATACAAAGAAAATGACAAGAATAGTCCATTTTTTTGTATTTTTTTAGTTGACAATTGTTGAATTCATCATGATTTTACTATTAAATAGGATTTAATCAATTTTGTAGGAATTAATTAGGTTTCGTTTTAATTTTTGTATTCTAGTAAAATTAGAAAAAATACAATTTGAAATACAAAAATAAATAATTAAATAAAAACAAAAACAAAAAGAAAAAAACAAAGAAAAGGAATTAATAAAGAAAATGAAGAAAAACATAGGCTAATGTAATTTGGGCCAAATTTGAGGCTAGCCCAAACGTTCTCCCTTAAAACCTACCCCTTCAGGCCCAAATTTGTCCCCATACCCATCCACATCCCAAGCCCAACACCCCCAGACCCGGTCCAGCCCCTTCCCCCACCTAAACGACACCGTTTAGTAGTCATTAAATCCTAGTCGTCTAGGTTTAGGGGATCAACAGCTGTGAAGCTATGATTGATAAGTATAAGATGGTCGGAATCACCCCCCACCCCATTTCATCATCCCAAACATACCCAGTCACAAACCCTGTAACACCACCGTATGCTGCCGCCGGAAATCGTCCACGGTGGTGGCCAACCACCAAACGACCCAAAAATCACACCACGTACCATTCACTCCTCCCTCTTTCCATATCTATACTGAAAATCCTCCAAAACCCCGTCAAAATCCCCAAATCTTGGAAACCCTAGGCGCCGCCACTACCGTGCACGGTGGCGCCACATCCACACGACCTCAAAGTTACACCCCTGATTCTCCTCGACCTCCTCTATCCAAATCCACCGTCTGTTTCTCTCGAACATTAGCCATTCTCTTCGAATCTTAATTCGAAACTTTCTGGCCAAGACACAACTTTGTCCAAACCGGTTCAAATTTACACCATTGAATCACCTTCCCTCCCTTATCTTAAATCTTTACTTGGTTGTTGTCAAATACCACCGAAACTCGTCGAATCGTTAATCTAGGTTTTTTGAAGTCGAGGCTGTTTTGGGGATTCGAATACTCGATTGACTTTAAGTTGATATTACATGTTTATTTCAGACGAAATAAACATGCCACATTAACTAAAAGCCAAATTCAAGGTCAATCAGCCATGAGGAGGACAAAAATCAGTGAGTCCATGTTTCTGCTTTCCTTCTCCGTTTTCATTTTTTCCATTCCTGTTATTGTTGGTTTTATTTAGAATTCTGCTAGGTTGTGTTGATTAAGAATTTCAATTTAGGTCTTATTTGTTCTTCGCCATGTGATTAGTACGTTTTAGTAGTTTGTTCATTGATTTCAGTAGCGAGATTCTAGGTTCAATTGCCATTGTGTTGTTTGAATTTTAGTCGATTAATCTTCATAGTTGGCCTCATTTTGGATCTGTTTTATTGTTGTGTTAGTTTTAGGATTTCCAGTTGTTTAGAGTTAAATTTCAAGCTAATTAGGTTAATATTTGTTTAAAGTCTATTTGGTTGATCAATTGTGTTACTTGGTTTTTCATTGATAGCATTAATGTCCTTTTAGTTCAATTATAGGATTTGTTTGGTTGATTTTCAGAATTGCTGTTAGTTTATCTAGGTTAAAAGGGGTTAGGGGTATAATTGGGTTAATTGGGTAGTTCAGGGGAAAGGTTAGGGGTATAATTGGGTTAATTGGGTAGTTCAGGGGAAAGGGTAAGGGCAGAATAGGAAGTTCAAATGGGAAATCTTGCAAGTGGTTGAAGTAGAACCTCCTAGAAGCTTCTAGGTAAGGATTTTAAGAGAAAATTCAAAAGATAGGAGTACTAACTTGTGACACAAGTCAGTAAAGGAAGGACTAAGTAATCAAAAAATTGAAAATAAAGGAGGACTAAAAGGAAAACAGAAAATGGGGAGGTTGCCTTATCCTTGCCTATAAAGGCAGTCCCCTTTACCTTGAATCACAAGTTTTCAGCCATAGAATTCCCCTCAAAACAATATTCTTTCATCTCTTCAGATCTAAAACAGAAATTCAAATTCAAAAAGCCAAAAACAATTGAAATTACAAAAAATCAAAAAACCGGTTTGATTGCTTTCCTTAGAACAATTTTCAGTTTCAGCCTTTGATACAATCATCTGGATCATTCAGGCTCAAATAGTTCGAATCTCCTTCTGTTTCTGTTCGAGACTAAGCTTCTAGAACCACTTGTACGATAGATCTGATTGATTCAAATGGATGTAAACACGTAATTTTTGACCCTCCCCGAGAATATTTCACGAGTTTAGCGTAAAATATTTAGTTTAGACCTAATATAGTTATTTTAGCTAATTTTGCCTATTTTTACTTTGTTTCGTCACAAAAGGAAAAATTACAAATATATATATATATATATATATATATATATATATATATATATATATAATTTTTAGTTTATGTATTTCTCATAAACTTGAAAAATACAAAAATAACACCTTATTTTTAATCGTTATATAATTTCGAAAATTAGAAGAAAAAAATAGTTTTATTAATGTTTTGTAGTTATTTTAAATCTTGAAAAAAAATACCAAAAATATAGTTTTGTTTTAATTGTCAATCTCATTTTAATAGTTATCTTGCTTACATAGGATTATTAAATAACATCGTGTTCTTATTCTCGGTTCCGGGCAAAGAATAATATTCGGGTTTAAAGTACCCGTTTTTAGGCCTAATTTTCAGACCTAGCCCTTAATAATCCGAGCCCACCACACGTGGGGGATACAGACGGAGCACGAGATGAAATCCATAACTCTTGAACCCACGCGAGGACCCACTACCCTTGGTCTCTCACGTGGGGAGCTCTTGCAATACACTACACAAATATATACACACATTAACCATTAGATTTAGGAGGAGAAAATGGGAGCTCACGTGAGCAAAAGGAGGGAACAGATTTGGAAGATGGGAGTCACGTTTTTGGCAGAAAAATAGGCACTACTGTTCATGATCTTCTCCAAAACACCAAGAGACAAAACCCTAAAAAACCTATAGCTACATCACCAAGCCTCCCATCCCTACCCTCGAGCGACCAGCTATCGAACCAGTTTCTGCTTCGCTTTCCTTGTTCCAAACGACCACCTCCAGCAGCCATTGCCGATGCTTCATCTTCTCCTCGCAAACGCCCTTCAGCTCGCCCAGCCACCATCTCCACAAAACGAACCACCACGACCATAACTCCACCTCCTTCGCGTCTCAAAGCCACCAAGACAGCCCTTCCGTCGTCAACCCAGCTGCTTCACGCCTGCCATTGACGAGCAACTGCTGCTGCGTTCAGCTCCTACCAACGTCACAAACCAACTAATGCTCCAGTCCTTCTTGCAGCGAGCAAAACCCAAACGACCAGCCCTCACTCACCTGCCGAAAACCAGCCCCTCTCCCTCTCTTAAAACACACACATAGTAGCAGAAAAATGAAGCAAGAAACGGGAAGCTAAGGTTCGAAGTTCAGGTCGATCGCTGGTTCAAATTTGGGTACGACGAGGTCGTCCGTTCAGTTCCGAATCGGGTTCAATTTGACGTGTCGACGGGAAGACTGATACTCACTGTTCGTAGTTCCTTAATAAGGTGATATCAAGAACCCGTTATTTTCTTGTCATCAATTGTATCGGTTTATTTTATTTTTGTTCTTATAATGCTTATAGCGTTGTGCGTTTGTTCTATGTCACCACGTTTTGCTCTTTTATCCTGATTGCTTAGTCAATTTTCTTGAAATAATTTGTTTTTCATGTCTCGAGTATGCGACAGTGATTTGGAGGAATTAACTTCTAATCTTTATTTGGATTTGGTTTGTGCTGAGAAGATAGCTATGGAAATATAAAGAGTTTTGGTCGTCCGCTGATTTAAAGTTTGGGAAAGAAAATTAATTCAAGCCTAAGATAAATGCATTTGAGAATATCATATAGACACTGTTTGTTGGTGGGACATTCTGTGCTACTAGGTAAATGATTTACATGGAGTTGATTTATTTTGAAGCTAATTATATTGGTCTTGTCTTTCCACGTTCAAATCTGTTTCTAGAAGTGTTCTTTCACGCTCTATTAATTTAATTTGGTTGTGGAATATATGTACTGTGATACCTAATTAGTTTTAAATGTGAATATCCGTAGTTTGCTTCAGTTGAATAAAATCCTTTAAAAGTAGAATTGAGGTGCGCCGCGCCAAACAAAATCATAAAACGCACGTCCCTCATTTAATTGATCTTGAATAATTAATACTTAAAATTCGGGACGGGCCGTTTAGCGAATCTCACAGCCTTTCCCAAAAATAATAGCGCGTTAGACTCTTTAGGTGCGATTCTAATAACCTTACCTTCCTAAACTCGGGTGCACATTTATGTGACCCAAATCCAAATCTCAACGGAGTCG